>CM077015.1:104210330-104414889 GCA_039090855.1 Macrothele yani | reverse complement strand
AAAAAGTTTTATTTTAACGATGTGCTAATCCAAATAATCTAAAGGGGTTGAACCAAGTCACAAGGGAATGGTTTACACCATATCTTCCAGGCAACACTTAATGATTCCTTAATAATCCGAAACATGCTTGTAAGGCGACGACATCTTTACCACTACTAATGTTGTTGTTTTTTTTTTTGGGGGGGGGGGATTTTTTCCTGCACAGCGTCATCTTTGCTAGCTTCCTCAATATTTTACATCACCCCATGGGGAAATCTGTGGTGCATTACTGAATTAAAGCAAAGGTTTTTACATTTTACATTTTTAATCACTTAATTTTATGTGTAGATTACTTGGAATTCGTGATATATGAGCATAAGAAATTTTGTATAGTCAATTTGCAGTTTTTAGATGTATTAATGTATATAATCAACCAACAAATTTCAGTCCCCTCAAAATTTTAATTTACCCAAAAAAAACTGTCTGAATGCAACGCCGATTTGTGTTGTGTATGAAAGCATGGCTCTGAATATGAGATGGTTCAAAAAATTAGATATATACAACTTGAATAACTTTTCAAGTGAATGCACAACAAGAAACAAAATTCCTGCAGATGGTGATATTTTCTTAATCCTATGCTGTTACAACAGTATCTAACAAAGCTTACTGCAATTGTTGAAAATACAGTAAACCTCTTACTGGAAAACCATATTTATCAGTCATCTTCACTACTGAGAAATTTCTTTCATTGCCCCCCCCCCAAAAAAAAAGCTTTCACAATGAAAGAGGTGCTAAAACTGTACAGTTCGTGCAGTCTAGTTTACTCCTCGTCCCAACACCAACTGATTTAAAAGCCTCAAAAGGCAGCAGTGATTATAGAAATCCATTCTTCCATGGTATGCAACCTAAAACCCCACAAGTTCTTGCAACTGCTGTATTACCCAACCCCCCTCCTTACTTAAATACGTGTATACTCATATTTTGTGACATAGCATATTATCACATTTAAACTTTCCACAACTGCATTTCTGCTGCACTGTTTTTAATAAACTAACCTTGTTGATTAAGACAATATGAGTAAGCTTTTATAGCTGAATCAGATGAAAAGCCAAAGTTGGAAGAAGGATAAGGCTGCTTGAGTACGAAATACATCAGATATTTTTGTGTTTATGTGTTAAATTATTTTATAAAAACAAACTAAGACAAATGCAAATAGGATGACAATTTCAAGTATACACTCTTTTATTTACAATTTGACGTGCAGAAAAATTGTCAATGAATAACAGAAATGTACACAAAAGTGGTGTTTAAGAGCTGCTCTCAGCAGCGTCGCTTTGCTCTACCACCATTTTCTATCTGGAGCAAACCGTAAATATTTTTTTATTTCTATTTCTACCTCTGCCAGCGTTGCTGTGGAACACGTGTTAGCACACAACTGCTCCTGTAAGTGGAGAGAAAAATAAAATCTATTAAAACATATTCATAAACTGACTCTGAACTATGTATAAGAATATGATAAGTCAAAGCATTTTCAATAGTAGCACTTCAAACACAGTCCCAAGTGGTGAAAAGGGGAAATATAACGTTTGAAATAGGATTTCTTTAATGAATTTCAACACAGACTCAGATGATTGAATATCCAAAAATTTAAATTATTGGAAAGGATAAAGTCACATTAAAGTTAGTTTTACAAAATTATCGGAACACAAATTTACTTTTTGTACAGAAAACTGAGCTATTCTTGAAAAAAAAAAGTTACACACAGTATGAATATATAAATATATTATTAAAAAAAAAGCCCAGGAAGTTGAATTAGCATGAAAATTATTTTAGAAACAAAATAATAACATATGCTCTTTAAAAACTGAAATGAAAATGTACTAAGTTTCAAGACAGCATACAATGTTTCACTTTAAAAGAGAAAATAATTCTTGTATAGAAAATCATTCAAGTTTACTCCTTTTGGTATCATAAAATTAAGAAAAAATGTGGTTAAAATATTTATGTTTTTGCATTTTTTAAAATGTTGAGAGCTGCTCTTAAGGTATCTTATGTTAAACTACATATTAAGGTATCTGACTACGTCAAAAAGATTATTTTGGGCAAAACTTCACATTTTTTAAACTCTTTTATTTTAAAGCCCTATTCTTTGAAATACCAAAACTACCTTTGTTTCTTGTCTATAATAAATGGTTATAACAATTTTAATATGAAAACACAGCTGTCAAAACCACTGGAAGTGGCATTTCAAATGCCAGAAGATGGGAAACAATTAGGTTTGTCTTACTACTTGTGCATAAAAATTAAAGACAAAACCAAGGACCTTTAAGATACATAGACTGGAAGTTCTTGTGTAAATGAGTGGCAGCAGCGTCCGACATTTTGGTCGCACAAGCTTGTACAGCAAAACGGCATGTGTCTTATGTCATCATCATCATCATTGTCAACCATTATCAATCCACTGCTGGACGAAGGTCTCCCAAGTTTCCTCCACAACGGTCTGTCTTGTTCCAGTCTCCTCCATGTCACTCCCCGCATACTTTCGAATTTCATTCCACATATCTTCCATGTGGTCTTCTTCTGAGTCTTTTCCTGTCCCTTGGAATCCAATCTAAAAATTTCGGCTGTCCATGGATGGTCTGTTCTTCTGGCAGTATGTCCAGCCTTATGTAAAGCAACGTTAATTCAGCTCTTTTACTTGCGCGAAAGATATTTTATGTTGTTTTAATACTGCGTATTAATTTCTTTCAATGGGGTATAAATTAGACATTGTGCCTTACGATTAAAGAAAACATCATTATCGTAATTTTGGAGGATATGAAATAACTGAAGGAAACGTAGCTTGTCCTATGTGTAAAATATATTTCAGCTTCAGTTGCTTGAAAACTGCATGATCTAACTGGTTGCATGAAATTTGTATTTCACACTCTAAGTAATGTCAAAAATCATTTTAATGTGGCCATTTGTTTATTTTTAAGAGAAGTTGCCGAGAACAAAACTTTTAATTTTGGAAGTTTTCCCCGCAGTATTATGAGTTCGTAATAGCTACTAAACGGGACAAAAAAAAATAAGCAAAATTAAATATGATAGAAAGAAATTCCTTCTTCATATAATTTAGAGTTTAGACAATTACGAATCTTGAAGATGAAAAGTCTCGGAAAAGAAACACGAATTAGCAAACCATGTGTAGGTTTAACCCACAATCAGAAACCATCACTTTAGAGCCATACACAGTCTGGTGAATGACACAAGGGTCTAGTAAAAACTAAGTCCCTCAATTTAAAAGTTACGAGATCAAATAAGTGAAAAAGGTTACTAGCTAACTATCTTGCACTTAAAATACTAAAACAACTCTATTATTTCAAGGGAAAGATTAGAAAAGGAGATGAGAAGCCTAGATTGAAACTGCAAGTCACAGTAAATGACGCTAAGGTTCTAGTAAAAACCGAGTACCTCAACTTGGTATTTAGAGATAAAGTAAGTGCAAAAGGTTACTAGCTAACGATCCTGCACTTAAAACACTAAAACACTTCTATTATTTCAAGGGACAGATTAGAAAAGGACGTGAGAAGCCTAGACGAGATGTGACAGATTCTTACCGTACAACGCTGAACTTCAAATGTCGCCCGGTTAACTTACGGTTTTCTAGTCTATGTATCTTAAAAGATGCTTTAAACAAAACTATCAAATGTTTAGTTTTTTTAAGGTTTTACAGAGCTGGCAACATTTTGGTTAGTTATCTAATGTAATTTATGTTTGCTAGTGTGTAACACCCGTCGCAGCGTTCTGTTTGTTAACATTTGTCCGATTTGTTTACTTGCTTTCGATTCGTATTTTCTGTACATTTTATTGGTAAATAGTATAAGTTTAGTATCACTTACATTTCAAATTAAGGAAAATGACGAAATAATCGCCCACGAAAATAAAAATTTTGTGGGAACAGATATAATTCTGTTGTCTAATGTTGAGAACATTACAACCGCAAGTACATCGGAATTATGAATTTGTTTAAAGGTATGAGTTTGAATAATCAGGAATAATTATGCGGGAACTGTCAACTGGGGGTATGGAATTCCTTATATATATATTTTCAATTTTATGTTGTCCACTGTGCTTTAATGAAAGTTTGTACCTGCGTGAAGATTCCACATTCAGTTTGTGCTGAAACTTATAACTCAGATGCAAGAAGTGTAGCTTTGCAAAATTCTTTGCAACCAATAAAAAAAACAAGATGCATGAAATAAATACTAGTTTTGTTTATAGACTGCAACTAATTGACGAGTGACTCTGCTGCATCAAAACTATGTTCAACGTTGAATATGCCTCCTCCTCTGTCTAGACTGGAAATAATTTTACTGGATGCTGCTTCATCAGTTTTTCAAGGTTCTATGAATGAGGCACATCACACAAATGCAATACAAATCTCATTGCAAACAAATTTCAGGAAAATTCTATTGGTCTTTCTGAGAAAATAATAAATATTGTGAAACCTGTGTACATGGAATTAAGTAACAAGAAACTGCTACATAAGGGTTTTCATGGCAAAACACAGAAAACATGAGTGTTCAATGGAGTGCTGCTGCAAATAATTTTGAAGGTTACTTTTGTTTAATTTTAGACTATACATTTAGTAGCCATATTGCTGTAATGCAATTCAATAATGGGCTCAAAGGTATATCATCAGTCCTGGATAAATTAGGCTTCAGTTCTGAAGTAACTACACCTTGAACGAATACAATATCCTCAATAAAGTGGGAATCACTAATTGGAAAAGGCATTCTTTGTCATTGCCAAAAAACCTGAAATTTTTTTTTAAAGCTGCAAGAAAGAAGAAAACACATTCATTGAGAAAAAAGTGAATATGACATATAAATCTGGTCAATTTTAAGACTCATCAGGGACACGGTCTGGAGTATATATAGTTAAAGGAGTCCACAATATTTTGAACTTAAAATGCCTTTTTGAAGAAAGATTTTTGTCCTGAGCTGTTCATGAAAAGCCTGAGAATCAGAAAAAGCCTGTAAATAAATTGATAAAATTTGGTATACATATTTCTTCCAATGTTTATGAAGAGGAAAAAAGAGTTAAAACTTTATAGAGAAGCTAAAATTTTTGTGTGTTCTTAAGACTGCTTAACACTTAGCACAGATTTAAATTTGTGTAGAAAATCATATGCCAAATTAAGTGATATTTCATGAAATGTTACCTTTTCACTATATTGAGAGTAACATAGCTTTGTATATAAGCAAATGTAGTTCTGTAACTTTTGGCTACAAAGAAACCAAAACAACTTTAGGTCATGAATGGAATTTAGGTCACTACATTTGTGTAATTGGACTCTGTGCAGGTTATATTTCATTCTACTAAACGTACTTGGAATCAAAACCACAAGCTGCATACATGGCATGTGGCAACAAATGCAAACACGAAAAATGCAAGATAATGGTACCTTTCAACACTTGAAAGTCAGCAGATAACAACCACTGGTTACCTATGGTAATATGATTAAAATTATGAAACTAGTAAGAAATTGTTACTAATGTGATGCCAAAGTAAAGAGGTCTTTTTCACAATTTCAGTTCACATTTACCCACCTTTAAATTAAAAGTGGGAGCAGAAGATTTAGCTATCAATATAACAGCAGTACATGAAAAATCAAACACTACAGCTGAATTTCCAATAAAAATATAAACTTACTGTACACCAAGTCAACAACTTTTTTATATTTTCCAAAAGCCAGCTTGTCCCCTCGTCCTTTCCAGTTCATCTGAAAGGCACAGTTCATGGCTCAACATCTGATCACAAATCCTCTTGCATACCTCTTTTATACTTTTACCACCAAGGGCTGAAAAAATAGCGCCGCTGAAAATGTTGAAAAAACAAGTTACTTTTGCAAGTGCACATAAACAGCATTTAACGTACTTACATTGAAAATCAGTTTCTGTTTTAACTAAAAAAATTGTCTTATGTTGATGGTGCACTTATGTACTTTAAGTATAATATAAAGCATAGTTTTGGCAAAACAGCTTTAAAATAAAAACAAAAATGAATGTGCAGGCGAGAAATGTTTCGGTAGAGATCAGAAAGACTACAGATCTTTCTGATCCTTAGATATCCCACAGGAGCAGATTGACCAACTGGGACATTTCCAGGCGGACCATTTAAAAAATGGCTGACTTTCTCATATTCTTTTTAACTGGAAATTTTTAGAAAACTAATAATTATTTTGGTACTTATGAATAATATAATGGTTAACCCCATTTTGAGATTTATTTCTATCTAAATGGTTCTTTCCATAAAACAACCAACAACAAAGAAAATTTTTCCTTTCATTTTATGTTGTGCGTTGGCAGCTTTGAAATAAATATTAAACAAATATAAAATAAATAATATATTCTCTGCATTTCTAGAGGAAAAGTGCCTCCTGACAAAGCAAGCTCTTATAAATTAATTATGCAGCTGCTAACGCAGTGAGACATATGTTGCTGGAGGACTTGAGACCCCAGGGTCATTTGTGTACCCTACCATTCTTTTGCAATTTAGCAGGCAATAATACCCATCATTATAATCTTTTCCACTCCACACACTTATCCACTGACCGAGAGTGCACAAAGTGCTTCTCTGGTAGAGAAATTCTGAAATCTGTGTTCCACACACATGTATCTAGAGGAAACGAAATAACGGTTTACCACTAGTAGCTCATGGGACAAAATAATGGGTGCACTTAAAAATGATCTCTACTCAAGCAGGAAATACCAATACCATTAAGCAGTAAAGCGACCAGTAACAAAATAAATACAAAAACATATAATCGTATCAGAAAATTGCTATGTTGCATGTGCACATTTTAACTTTTAGAATGAACTTCATAGTGATTTAGTAGGAAATGGGGTCTTTAAGACTCAATGAATTTTTTTTTTTTTTTTTTTTGCAAGACCAAATTTTTCAAAGGAAAATAATAATTTGGTACAACACCCCGTTATGAGTGTGCTTTGATGCTACATTCAATCACAAAAAGATTTTTAAAATTCTTTCACCGTTAATTTGTTCAAGTTCATGATTAAATTCATTTTACGATGCATATTTCAACAGCTCTTCATTCAGCATCTAACAAAAAAAATTATGAGGGAATTTGTTAATTACTTTTCTGTATTTAATAAATTCCCTCATAATTGTATGTTTCATGTTGTGTAATAATTGTAATTCCCTTCATAATTGTATGTTTCATGTTGTGTAATAATTGTAATTCCCACATAATTGTATGTTGTGTATGCTTCTACAGTGGACGGCAAGACTAAAATTACCGCCCTGGTTTGGTCATCTCAATCTGCCTCTGCCTATACATTAAAGTGTACCAAAATTAAATTTTAATATACTTTACTTTGTGCAGTCCATGTTTCACTTGTTGCAAAAGATTAAATTTTCATTAGTGTTTTCCAGCTTTGTTGCAGGCCATTTTAACCAATGTGCATTTGTTATTTCACCACATAAGTAATTCAATTTTTGTAAATTTAAGTTTTATGGACACATCCTTATAAGTTTTTCAATTTGCCCTTGTGTTTGACTGCCATGAACCTCTTGAAAAATAAGATTTCTCAGGGACTGATGTTACAATGTATAGCAAGTAATCTGCATGCACTTTGTCATCAGTGCCATTTGCATAATCGTATATACTGATTTTGTTGTAATGCATCAATAGTGGTGCACCCACGAGGAGGGCCGATGCCCCCTTGCAGAGTGAAAAATTATAATATCATAGTTTGAAACAAAAATTTCTGATGCTCAATCTCTATATACTTCTTAATCCTTTCAAGTATTATTACAACATACAATAATTATAAGGAAGTAGTTCTGTTGAATAAATTTAGAAAAATCTAACCAGAAAAAGAATTTCATCTACTCCTCCTTCTAAATATTTAACTTTCTTGTACTGTAACATTACTAGTAACTGGACGAGAATAAATGTACAAAAGTCAAACTCCTCCTTAATTGTTATGACACTTGACTATTTTTCCTGATAAACTTGGGGGGGGGGTCACCCCCTGGGGAAATTATTTGAGCTACGGCCATCTTCCCCTGGAAAATTTCGGGATGCGCTATTTTGGCATTGAGAACTACACAAATTCAGTTTAGTTTATCTGTGGATTAACGTTAGCCATTGATACGTGGAAAAATTTATTTGTAAAAAACGGTAGATATACATTAGTACAATTATCACCTGCTCACAAGTAATATGTCACAACCTAGAATTAAACCCGCATAACTAATAGCTACACTAGGGAAAAAAAATTTTGTCAGACATTAGTCGTGTACTTCCTCTCGTAAATCATAAGAAACTATAAAGGTAATTTACAAGCAAATGATGTTAGTTTTTTTCTTTTTGAAGATTAACTAAAATAGAAATGAAATGGGGAAATAAAATAAATATTACTTCATAGTCTTCATTGTTGATTGCTAACAATCAATGTCAATACTTTTAATCAATCCTTTCCATTGTCCTGGTACAAAAACCCAAGTAAGTTATCATTACAGCATATGGGACCTTTGTTAAGAATAATTAAACATTCGTTGAACAGCATTGAAGAGCCAGGTTGAGGAGTTATAAGTATATTAGCATTATATCAATCCGGATAATGTATACCGTCATGAACTTTACGGGCTAATGCTGTCTTCGTTAATCCATTCTTAATGTCATATTTATGTTCTTTAAGTCTAATATTCAAAGAACGAGCTGTAGAGCTCACATATATGCAAACCGGTGTACCAACTTCATTTGCTCTTTAAAGGAATGCTGTAAACCCCATATTTGGATTGTTGTTGCACTGGATCACGATCTTTTTTGTCCATTCTACTGATGTGATGTTGTTGGTCTTAACACCAAAATTAATGTTAAATATGTTTCATATTCCCAATCTTTTTCTCATGCAGACACACTTGAATGTGATCCTCCCATGACTTTCTTGGCCTTCCTCTGCCTTTTTTTCCTGCCACTTGGGCAAAAAGATTTTCTTAGTAAGCATCTCATCACTCATTCTTCCAACATGGCCAAACCATCAAAGCATATTAGTCTCCACGTTACTGACAACATTTTGCCTTCACATTACACAACTGCAACACATCATCATTTCTCACACAATCAGAACGTGTCTTGCCACAGACATTCCATAAGTAACTCATGTCTCCAGCACACAAACAACTCCTATGTTTCTTCTGCAGTACCCAGGTTTCACTGCCGCCCATCAGAGTAATAACAATTACACTTTCATACACAGCCATGTGGGACACTGCAGCCATATGTAGCCTTCCCAAAATAAGTGCTACCATAAAAAAATATAAATCCAAAATTTAAGATTATGTAGTTCAACCATTTTACCTTGTAGACAGAAATATATGTTTAGCTGCTATTTAGACAAGGAATTAAATAGATTAATTGCTTACAAAATAACTGATTTACTATACATGGGCTCATTTTTAAACAAAACGAGGCAATTATGAAGCCATATATTATAGGAATATTTAATACCATTAAATCTAATAAAAAGTGCTTTGTTACCATTTAAATGTATATCATAAGATGCTACATGAAATTACTTTCTGTTCATCAATATAACATCTTTCCATTGCTGGATATTTATACAGTTCAGTTATGCCAATATTAAATACATAATGGAAGCGTTATGTAAAACATTACTACAGCAAGAAACAAAATTCAGTAATTAAACTTGCAAATGTGCATTGGAACTGACTGATGTATAGATTTGAAACATGCGTCAGTTACTCCAGTCTTCTTTACCGACCAGTAGATTTTGAGTTCAGCAAAACTATTATAACATGCACATATTGCATTTTTAATTTCCACAAATCTGTGTTAGAATGACTTAGGTAAACTCACGCTCAATGCAATGGTGTATGTGCATTCCACGTAAGCACAATGCAATAGGCAATAACATTATTACAATATTTACCGCTTTACAAGATAATAACTGAACAAGTGAAGAATTCACATATTATCCATTATTTTATGGCACACTTAATGCAAAATATGTTTTTCAAACAGGTTTTACTCTAACACTTATTATTGTACATTCTAAAACTGTGTACCAGTGTCCCATTTCTTCATTTTTCATTTTGGACTGGTTATAGAGATGAAAGGCAAAACTGAAACAAAAAGCTCGAACTTCTATTGAAAGTCCTAAAGGAGTATTGTGCAACAAAAAAAAACAATTGCCTAAAAAAGAACCAATGTTGAAATTTATAATATTGCGTGATGTCAGGCAAAGTGAATACCACTTCTCTGAAATTCTCTATCCACTGAGATTCAGGGAAAAATCATAACTAAACTAACTCACATATTTTGAAGTTTCCCAGATATGAAAATGCAGAAAAAAACAATACTTACACAGGTTGAAAATCTTGAGTCATCCTGAAGGAGAGCATTGACTTCCCTCCAGGTCTTCCACCCTTGTTAATGGTACTGGGGGCATATTTTCAGGCAGCTGAATGTTTTCTGCCACACCATTATTTTTTCTGCAGCAGCAGACCTTAGCAGATGGCTATGGTTCTGCAGCTGCTTTTGCATGTGTCTGTCAGTGTTGCCATTATGGCTCTGTGGCAAGAGCAGTCAGAGGTCGGTGCAGCATATGGCAATGGTGATGCATAATGTGATGGCGATACATACTGTGATGTTGAGGCATACTGTGGTGGTGAAACATATCACGAGGTGGTGAAGCTTATAAAATTTTTTCATTAAGCTGCCGTTGACTTTCTTTCTTTGTAGTAAGGACTTGATATTTTCCTACTGAAGGCACATCAATAAATTGGTTATGTGGTCTTATGTTTGGAGCATGAGAAAGAGATGGTGCTTCTTCATCTGAGTCGCTCGGGAAATAATTTGCAGTCCCCACTGCCTTTTGGGTTGGTTCTGAGGTTCATAATCAGATGCCTCAGTATTCAGATGTGATGTGTTTTCAGCATCACTAAGCTTTAATTTTTGCTCTCTCAAATGTACCTGAAAAAAAATAATTATATAAAATACAAGCCAAAAAATATATGCAATGCAAGTTTTCAACAAACCAGCTAGATACAAACAAGTTATGACTGATGCAGTTAGGCAATTATTCTATTAGACTATTTTGCTTGATTTCATTACAAAATAAAGGACAATTGTTTACATACAAACACATATATAATTCCTTGAGGTATGCAATAAAAATATGGGGAACAGTATGAATCAGTACCTTTTACGTTAGTGTGAAGGAGATATATCAGATCAAGTTTTCATTAAAATACTTAATGGCAGTAGTTAGGAAAGACAGGAAATTTTGTCATTTATGGAATCAAAGGGAACCCCAAAGCAACAGAATATGTTAAAGGAAAATGAAAAATTCTGAAGACTAATGGCACTGTATAATTGTGCCCTAATAAATAGGTGAATCACCTTGAACATGTTGCTCTCAAAAACAGCAAAAACTCAAATTATAGAGAAATGTGAGTTCTTAAAATAATTTTGGAATTGAAAAAAGCCTTTCAACTCCTAACCTTCTTACCTATCAAAGGGTGGTTTTTGTGTCTGTGCGTTTTTTAAGAGCCATTCAAAAATCAGTAAGTCACTTATACTCACAGAGAAAAAGTCCCTGAAAAAGGCTTACCTCAGATAAATTTCACTTTCTGCACATAAAACTTAAAAAACAACAACTGGGTTTTGACAAGTGATGGTATTCTTTTTTTGTAAATTTCCTTCCACAAAGAATCACATTACGGACAGGCAATTAACATTTATTGACTCAATGCAGATAAGCAAAAACTTACAAAACAAAGTAAGATTGTGCAAATATTAATGAAATAAAATTAGAATTCTACAATGTGAATGCCAAAAATATTCTATTTCTTTGAAATTTGCAGGGTACATAACTAAATAATACTTGCAAATCAGGGTTTAAGGTTTATAATTCAGAACCAAAACATTCCTTACTTTGAAATACTGAGGTAAATCTAGGACTCTGGTCAAACACATGGGCCACTAGAGCCTAGGCAGGAGGTGGAGCAAGCTCTTATTTTCTGTAGGAGTGACACTTGAAATTTTGCCCATTTGAGCTCCCTAAGTTCCCCACTTCCACTTCAAATATTTGGTTGTTTACTTTCTCATACCCCCTCCATTATGAGAAAGTATGTTGATCGTTCAAAAAAATTGCACTCTCCAGTTATTCACATTGCTTTACTTGCAAAAGTAAATACCCAAGCTATTGGGTAATAACATTTTGCTAAAAATGTAACATACGCAGAGCCAACGGTTGTAGGTATCAAGTAAATCTATAAGTTATGTTAACGCCGATAACACAATGCTCCACAAAAATGCTGAACGGAAAATGAACCAGCACAGAGCAAATGAGCAAAGTATCAGATAATGAAAAATATAAAGATGCTTTCTGAGAAAGGGCTTGGAAAACTTTTCATTCAAAGCTAAACGCTTAGAGGGACTTTCTGCTATAGAGCAAAGATCGTTAATTAGCTCATTACTCATATTACATATTGGGAAAGATAGCGGTGGCTGAACATATCCACATACTGTTTTATATGTCGCTCACTGCTGTTGCTTGATAACTCCTTTCATGCATATGAATGGTTACACCTTACAGAGTCGGTTACTCGGTACCCAGCTGCATGGAATACTGTATATGGCTAACTAAAATCTGTACCAAAGAAAATACTGAGAAGTCTTTAATTTTTTTTTGAGTTATAATTTTCAGCAAATTTATTCACCCATGTTGTGCATTAAAATTTTTACACCCCTCAAAATCAACAATCTACACCCTTGGAGTGCCCATTCTGGGAGGGTGGTTTCCCTCCACGCCTCCTCCAGTAGCTACAGCCCTGAGCCTAGGTGCCCTGTTTCTAACAAGTAGCATTTTATAAAAAAGAAATTCCTAGAAATGACATAATCATTACAGAACTTTTCATTATTATTATCATTATTGTGTAAATACCATTGTTGCGAGGTTTTGTTGCACCATCTTGCTAAACAATCTTCAAAGCTTTCATTCCAAAGCAGCAGTTTCAATTTTTAGAGAAACCCTTTCTTACTTTTCCCTGAAATTTCTGCCTCACTTAAAAGATCACAATCAGTTTTACTTTAGAATTTATTACAAATTCTAAGATAATTAAAAATTATTATAAAGTCGTAGATTTAAAAAAATCTATGACTTCCCTTTCAACCATTACATAAGCAATTTTGTTGACTAGGATGAAATGTAAAGATTCCTCTTTAGATGTAAAAGTTAATATGGAAGTATACATCTCATGTTGTCTGTATCATGTGAAACCCCAAAGTGAGAAGACTTTGGTTTTGATCTGGGACTCGCCACCTTTCTGGCTGTGGGCCTCTGTGTGTCACAGTCACGTCCTGGGTAAATCATTGACTAAATGGTCTAAATATTTTGCATTAGATAATATTTATGTAATAAAAGTATTTTTTGTGGCAAATACTGTTCATTCAATGTGTATATAATGAAAAGGTTACTTACCAAACGAATGGGAAGGCATCTTATATCGTATAATTTCCATTCCTCTGAAGAGTTTTCATATTTTTTGTGCGCTACTTTCAACATGTGCCTTGTGAAACATAAGGTGGCCAGTAACTTTATATCCTTGGAAGTGTTTAGCCAAATAGTTGGCACAACACCAACCTCACTGGATTCAGTGAATTCAACAATGTGAAACATAGCTGTAAAAATGGTGTATAGTTGCAATGTGCATATAAAAGATGTGTCATCATTGAAATAAATGTTATTAAATGTAACAAATGGCAACTTTCTTAGATGGGACAAGTATTACCTTTTCAACATACAGTGGAAGCCTGTTATAATGCGGGTATTTGGGGTCAAGAATATAACATAGCGTTACAGAGTTACCTGCGGATATCTAAATCTGAATCTGTATGCCTTGAGCCCTATGCCACAGGAGCTTCCTAAACTTTCTTTATATAGCTTTTTAAAGTATTCAGAGCCTATTCAATATATTATTCAAATGGGCTTTGACAAATTGCTTTTTACTTTTTATTACACAAATCTATTCATTATGATGTATGCAGAATTTTTTTTTATAAATGCACAAGTATGATTCCGGGTACTAGATCGACAACCCTGCATTATATCCAACTTCCACTGTACAATTTTTGGAAACATTGGACTGAAGAGGTTTGTAGTTTTTTTCCTCTTAAAAATTTGTTTTTAACTAATTGATGAAACATTATCTACAAATGCAACAATATATTTTTATGTAAAAGAAAGTTATGACTATTTGGTTTTTAAAATGCAACTTTGACAAGTTTAATGCTATGTAAATATGTTTAAATAATATGAATATTTTGTGCTGTAGTAGCAATTCTGGAAGAGTACATTAAGTAATTTTTCATAGCATTTCAATAGGTAAGTGAAGCCAAACTGAGTGGAATGATAAATTAAGGGATTGCGCATCTACCATGGGTCAATCCAGGCAGCCTTTTGATGCCTCCTTGGAAGTAGAAGCTTCTGTCAAAACTACTTTTTAGCTTGAATGATATCTTCACGAAATTACTTCCAGTAAATTTTAGTTTAATAAAAGAGATTTTTGTGTAAGAGGCATACTGAATGTTTTGTTTTTAACTTTTTTTCTTGCATTCAGATTCTTTATTTAGCTGGGAAAGTGGCAAAACATGGCAATTGGCGTTGATGGTTTCTCCTCCTCCACCCCCCACCTCTTAATACCTGCCGAGGCAAATGGATTTCTTATTTACATGCTCAGACAAATCATTTTGTTTTCTACAGAACAGTTAAACTAGTTGACTTTATGTCGTTAGAACCATAAACAAAAATGTATATATATAAATTCTGTTTTGACAGTAGGAATGAAATGCCAGAAATCCTGATGTTCCAAAAATTTTGCACAAAACTTGGTTTAGTTGAATTTTTTACAAAAGCAGAAAAGAAAATAAACACTATGGGAATGAAAATGTGCAGTTTATCTCAAAAACTGAGAGAGTGAAGAAAGATACAAATAATCTTATTTAATCTGCACACAAATTTGTACAAGATCTACTGGTTGTCTCTACAAATTGTAGAAAACCAGAGTTTTTGTAACGAACAAGTACAATTCAAAGAGCTAAAATATGGCTACCAGCGCGTCACTATGGAAACCAAAGCAACTGCTGGTAAAATGACAGCAGATGTGAAAGTCATTAAATGGTCAGTAAAATAACACCTGATATAGTGCTCGGTTTTTCATCAGTACCTCATCCTGCTCCTTCAACTAATGACCATTTTGGGCCATTGATTATAAGATCAGCCTCAGACCATTCGGCAAACAAGGCAGTAGGGTTAACTTTCCAAAATTGCAGTAATGTCATGGAAAGTGTAAGATTAAAAATATCTGGTTTTCTTACAAGGATCAAAAATGTATTTTTGGTGAAGATTAAAATTAACAAAATTAAAAAAAATCATATTTACACAGAGTCGTAGAAATGTAATTTGCTGTTTCATATAAGCAAGAATAATTTAATTCAAGAATTGACTGAAGTTAATACTTCAACTCAGACTTAATCTCTGAGTCAATGACCTGTCATTGCATTAGCTATAATTCACCAAAAAACATGAGATACTTCAAACTTGCATGATAAGCTGTTGTAGTGGTACCTAAATGACAGTAAACATCACAGCAATGATTAAAAACAAAATTAACTGCTTTATGTAGCATATTGGTCTATACACTTTTGCACAGGAAAATATACATTTTTTTTGTATCATGAACTACGTATGAAGGAAAAATAACATTAAAAATCATTTCTCATAGCTGTGTCGGGATTTTTTTGTATGCATGCATCTACAACACTGAATGTGGCATTCAATGTTTTTTTTTTTTTTTTGCTTCTTTATACACTGCCGACAATTGCTGCCGGACAATTGCTAAGGACGGATGACAATAGCAAAAATTGATAGCTTAACCATAAAATGTGGAAAGTTGCAGGAAAATGTGGAAATTAGCATAAGTGCGGGATACAGTAAGACGTGTTGTGCGTATGCAAATTTTTGATTGCCGAACTTGTTCGTGACGTCATAGCGCTGATAAGAGATATAAAAAGAATCGACGCGTATTAGACCGTATTGTATGTTCAAACGCAAAGTTGGATAAGGGAAAGAATCAATTTGACGTAGAACTGCACAATTTTCAGTATGTCCTTCCCGACAATATCACTCTAGATGATTTTATGTTAATACGCTGCATGTATTATTGGCAAGATTGAAGAAGGGCGAAAAATTAAGAAATGTTGCCAGGGAGTTCGACGCGTCAGCCACAGTGTTGTTTCAAGGCTTTTTGCAAATCATTTCAAACAAATAGAGAGTGTAGCAAACGTCACGTTGGGGAGGTCGTGTTCGCAGTACGACACCTGCAGCAGATCGATTACCGTAGTGCTATCAACAAAAAGACACCGGCGCAGCACAGCTAGTGTGGTAGCAAATCAACTAGTTTATGGCTGCTACTGGGAAGCTGATCTCCGAAAAGCTGTCGTCAGGACGTTTGCATGAAGGAGGACTATACGCTCGCCGTCCTGTTGTGTGCATCCCATTGGTCCAGACGTCACCGTTCCGCCCGTTTTCCAATGGTGCCATCAACATCGCAATTGGACAAATAACGACTGGTCTGCTGTCCTCTTTTCAGGCTGAGAGTAGATACATAGTCTATCGTCTGATTGTCGACGACAACTGATCTGGCGTTATAGTGGTACTGCATATTGTCCAGCAAACATACAGGAAAGAGACCTGATATCCGACATGTAGTGTCATGGTATGGGCTGGCATCAAGGAGTCAATGGCCGTACGTCCCTCTATGTGCTTCCTACTGGGACTATGACTGGCCAACGATACATTAATGATGTTCTGCTACCTCATGTTCAGCATGTTCCGTGGAAAGGCTGTCGGTGATGGATTCATTTTCATGGACGACAACGCAACATGTCATCGAACAGTCGCTGTCCAGGAGTGTCGTGAGAGCGAGGATATTCAACGCCTCGTATGGCCAGCACGTTCTCCAGATCCTGGCGAATCCCATTGAAAATGTGTGGGAAACTTTGGGAAGGAGTCTTGCTGGTCGCCAATGCCCTCCAATAAACAAGGACACCCTCATCCGTGCACTGACAGTAAAGAGTAATGGGATAAATTACCCCAACAGCTGCTTGACCAATGTTGTGCAGAAGCATGACACGACGTGTGGAATCTTGCATCGCCCTCCATGGTGGCCATATCCCGTATTGACGTCTTACGCCGGAACGCCTGCATTTTCGACTGGTAATTGCATTTTTTCCACGTTTACGTATTCTGCACATAAAAATGGCCTCGTTTGTCCCTTGAACACGTTCCAAAGCCTTTCTGGATTTCAGAGCACAAAAATTGTCTTTCTTGTAATGTCCTGGCATTCTTGACATTATTTTATTTCACTTGGCATCCAACCACACTTACTTTTTGTATGCGCTATATAGCCGTTTATGATCCGTCCTTAGCAATTGTCCAGCAGTGTACTTTCTATCTCAACAGAAAAAATAGATATCTCTGTGAAAAGTCGAAATTCTTAGAAAGTCAAGGAAACTGATACAACAAATGTACAGTATATATTTGACTTCTCGAAATCAACGGCTCAAAGACAAATGGTTAACTTTCAAAAATTGCAGTAATGTCATGGAAAGTGTAAGATTAAAAATATCTGGTTTTCTACAAGCATTAAAAATGTATTTTATGAAGATTAAAATTAACAAAATTATAAAAAAATAATATTTGTCGTAGAAATGTAATTTGCTGTTTCATGTAAGCAAGAACAATTTAATTCAAGAATTGACTGAAGTTAATACTTCAACCCAGAATTAATCTGAGTCAATGACTGATTGTATTAGCCATAATTCACAGTGGCGAAGCCTGACTGTGTAATTAAGGGAAGCAATGCAGTTAATATGCGTTTAATAGGTGGCAAAAGTGATAGGAATGCAAATTTTTAATAATTAAAATTAGCAAGTGACCCGTATTTTATATGCTACGTTGGTAATAACGCATGGCAGAAAGCATCGTAAGACAGCTCCTCTCCCCAACCGCGACCATGCGCGGTACCACCAAAAAGAAATGTCTATGTAGAAGTTCAAATGCAAATATTTATAAAAAAAAATGTTCAGTGGAAATGTTGAAAGTTAAAGAAAGTTGTCTTCCCACACAACGAAAATAATTACAAATTGCTTCCATGGCGCTTACACTTTTCAGAAGAGTCACAGAAACAAATAGCTGCACTAATAAAGTAACGCTTACTTTTATACATGTGTTATTCCTGAAATAATGGCATGTCACCGCTAAAGAACGTGCGACATAAAACTACTTAAAGTTAAACCATACGTGCCACATAAAACTATTAATGGAACTGAATCAATTGATTATACTAACACAGAAAACTTGTGACAAATTGCAACTTCAAACTATTGTTACAGAAGTCCTCTGAGTGCTGAGTCTGACTGACCGTTTGAAAAACGCGCATGCTCAAGATAGTGGCTTTATCCTTGAAACTCCCTTGTGTGTTTCTGCCTTCGGCGCCATGGAAGCGTTTGGAAGAATGCTTCCTCACGCTCTATGCTTAGCATAGCATTACTGGTGGCGGGCATGCCATGTTACTGGGGGCTCAGCTGGATGCATTATCTGCTTTGCTTCCAATGAGGGACTTACGTACGAGAAATTTTCTTCTTGTTTTCGTAAAAATAGAAATATGAATTTACTTTCTTAAAAATAAAAGATACTGAAAAAAAAGTGCCCGCTGCGTTATGTAGGTGTTATATTTTTACTTTATTTTAATGCTACATATGTGTGTTTTTAATTCACGCAAAAGAAAGCGTATGAGCCAAAGGGAAGCAATGCTTCCCTTGCTTCCATTGACGCTTCGCCACTGATAATTTACCAAAAAACATAAGATATCAAACTTCCATGATATGCTGTTAGTGGTACCTAAATGACAGTAAACATCACAGCAATGATTAAAAAAAATTAACTGCTTTATGTACATGGCCGTACACACAGGGAAAATATGCATTTTTTGTATCGTGAACTACATATGAAAATAACATTAAAGATCATGTTCATAGCTGTGTCAGGATTTTTTTGTATGCATGCATCTACAACACTGGCTGTGGCATGCAATATACAGCAGGGTTTTTTTTTGCTTTTTTTAACTCTCTGCCTCAACAGAGAAAAAATAGATATCTCTGTTAAAAGTTGAATTCTTAGAAAGTCAAGGAAACTGACACTATAAAAGTACATATCATTTGCTTTTCTTCTGTTTTGCTATTTTTTTAAATATGGTAGCCTATTGGTTAGCCCTCTTATGATTACTGATGTGAGCAAGAACAGCCGTCAAACACAAGCTAGTTATGAGGTGAACATCACACAAATAACTTGTGCACAACCATTCTGTGTGCTGAATAGGAAAAGTTAAGCTGACATGCCTTCAGAGCTCCAAATCACTAATAAAGTAAAACTACTACAAAAAAAACTATCCTAAACCTTTTTCATAGCAAAATTTACAGTTGGAAACAAACAGACTTATCAGTGAAAAGATACAGCACACATTTATTATTTATCTCTGTTAGTTTCCAGCACTGCAAAGAACTGCTAAGATCTGACAAGAGAAAAGTTCCTAAGTTGGGGGAGTTACATGGATAAATATAGAAGTCAGTATTCATTTGGAAGATTTGCCCCACCAGAAAAATATCACATGATTTTTTATAAAATTTTTATAACAATAATACTGCCATTTTTTAACCGACAACAATTATCAGCATTGTTCATTGCACAAAATTGAAACATATCTTTGATCAACACAGAATACTGATTACCATTTATACGGGCTGGACCATGTTTATGTGGGCACTTAAGTTCCAAAATTTGCTTTTCAGAAACTTCTTGTCCCATAGATGCCCCTTCACATAACCTACGATGTACCTGTTGCAATGGTTGAGTTGCTGTTTTCAACAACTTTTTGATTGATCCCAGATGATTTTCAAAGGGAAATGCACTGAAAGTATCCAAAGGACCCAACGTTTTCACATCTTCATTCAAATGAACCAAGGAATGTACATTGTACACAATAAACTCCTTACCATATAACTTCATTGCATGTTCAACAAATAATTTCAAAAGATCTCCTGCAAAGCCATTTAAAATCTTACACATAGAATCTCTAGTTAAAATCCTTATAGCAGCATGCAAAAGCATAAAATTGTCATATATTTGCTTAGGAACAATTTTTTTAGCACAACAGGGCCAGTAAATAGCAAAAATGTGCGAAATCCTGTGGCTTTCCACCTATGAATTTCACTTAAGCTGCGTGGCTTCCTACTGAATTCCTTAGGTAAAAAAATTGCTAGTTTTAGCAAAGAAGTGGATATTTCTGTAATGAGCCGACTGGGCTGACGTGTAGCCAATGGCCCTTGTATCCATGTTAATAAAAGACGACGTATTACTCCCAGACATACTGAATGCATGTAATCTAAAGGGAATTGTGTTAACATACCAATTGGCAATGCTTCAAGGGGGACTAACCCTACATTGGCGCTCTTCATCACTTCTACTTGCAAATGTTTCATCACTTCTCAGTGGTGCACTGGTCTCCAAAAAAACCATTTTATTTTTCCATGTGCCTGATGGGAGCACTTGTCACAACCACTATACCCATTATGAGATTTAATACACTTTACAAAAGCTCTAGCAGGAGCATCACAAATGAAAGCATTTAATTTAAATTCAACGTGACTTTTACTTAGAATCAAACCATTTTTCATTAAATTTACACACTCCAATATAAAATCATGCAGGTAATCTGAAAGAGGATCTGGCTTTCCAGTACCACAAAACATCCCTATAACAAATGGTTTAGAAGAAACAGATATTAATTGACCTAACAAAGGCCAGAATTGCCTATTTGTGCTTTTATGTAAAAGTAAACCATCAATATTTACATTAAGAGAAACTGATGGTTGAGGATCTAATTTACAGTTGTGTAATATATATTTAATTCCATTTTCAATTCCAAAATGACAATATTCTCCATTGTTAAGTTTTTTAACAGCTGTCTGTCTTGGGGTTTCTAACAAAGTCCTAGCATCCTTGAGGAGGTATGGATGAAATGGACGCAGAATATTCAATAATGCTGTTAATGCAGATAAGGCAACATTATTTGAAACAGCCCACTGGCGAAGATTATTCCGAAATTCCTCTGGGGAATCTGCCTGCTCAGAATCAGAATCTCCACTAGAAGAATCCAAAAATTTATTTGCATATGAAAACCCATTGCAACTAGGGTCATAAAATGCTTCACAATTTGAGGCATATGACACTCCGGTATCAGGTGACTCTACATGCGTAACTGATACCGGCACCCTAAATGGCTGAGGGATCTCGAGATTTTGAACAACAACCTGAACATGTGGTGTATTTTCTGATGCCCCATAATTAATATTTCCGTCATTTAAAATTTGATTTGATTGCTGTTCACCTACTTGTTCCAAAAAACTACCACTGGTACCTACCTGAGATTCTTCCATTGGAATATAACTAGCAAGCTGAAGCTTCTGCTACGCTTCCTTCTGACAAATTCTAAGTTTTGTCGTTTTGAAAAGTTTGTATAATGATACATTATGCTTAGTTGTTTTGGAATACAAAATAAAATAAATAAACAGAAATATCAGAAGCAAAATCAACTGAAATACTTATTTTACGGGCGACTATATACGGGATCACTCGATCACAGCCGCATACTGGGAAAAACTACCACTTAATGGTCACTCGAATTTACTCTCTTCTGAGTGCAAAATTTATTATTAACTAAGAGATCCAATATTTTTTTTTCAAAATTCAGCTCTGAAAATGAAATAAGAGTTAAACCTAGTGTATCATATCGATCAGCACTTACAAAAAAAAAATACTTATTTTACGGGCGGCTATTTACGGGATCACTCGATCACAGCCGCATACTGGGAAAAACTAACAATTAATGATGACGAATTTTCTCTTTTCTGAGTGCTAAATTTATTATTAACTAGGAGATTCAATATATTTTTCGAAATTCAGCTCTGAAAGTGAAAAGAAAGTTAAACCTAGTATATCATATCGATCAGCACTTACAAAAAAAAATTCGCACCATTAATTTTAAACTCATTTATGTTGCTAGAATATAAAAAAAGTCTTACCGAGCAATAATACTTACCAAAAATAATTTATCTCGCACTTAAGATGTATTGAGACGTACAGTTTGACAGTCACCTTTGTTGGAAATGAAGCGTCCACCACAGATGACACACGTGTACTGAGATTCTGGGAAGTGAGAACTGGGTGAAGCGCATGCGCGTGAAACCAGCTAGCTCGACAAGTGAAAGCAGGCGCGAAACTTTTCCCCTGGAAGCCTGAAGGCAGGCGTGGAATTCTCCCCCGCACAGCTGGCTCAAGGTCGATATGCAGTGACAATCTTACCCTCACTAGCTCATTAGTTAGAAAATCGCTGGCTTTGCGTACAGCTTTCAACGATAACGTCTTGCCTAATAGATTGGGAATAGAATACGGTGGAACAGCGTTGCCCCTACGTTAAATTGCATGAGTGTGTTACCTGGATACTGACGTACTAAAGTATGTTATAACATTATCTGATTTCAATTCTTATTCAGGAAAAATCTGGCACAACAGAAGATTGCAGCATCATTCTGGAACGTGTGCTCCCTAGAAACTTACCAAGGGAAAACAAAACCATGGATGCTACATATTTTCGTCTAGTATTATTTACGTAGTAAAAAAAAGAAAGGTTATTCTTAATCCGAAAACGGAAACAGACACGTCGTCCACTTCCGATTGGGGGACAGCTACGGATTGTCGCCGAATGCGGCAATCGAGGCATTCGGACATGTTCCAACAGGGAACATTCCCGCAAGGGAGAATCCTATTGCAATCACTGTGCACTACATCCGGCCAAAAGTAGTTGTTTGCCGTTCTGATTACGCTGCGATGCGAAGCAAGGGCACAACAGTTGTATGTTCTTATTATAAAGCATATGTAAAAGGTGTCTGTGTGATGTTTAGGTTCGAGATAATATATGGCAGGCATCTTCACTTCTATGTGATTTTGCATCTGAGATCACTCAAATAAAATGGTCCACACACCCAGGTAAGGTCGACCAAATCCAGCTACGCGGGGCCATTTAACAGTTTTGTTTCTTTCACCATCCACTTTACTGGTTCACTAGTGTACTCATTTACATAACATATCTGTCAAAATATACGAATCAATTTTCAGGAAGCTTCAACAAAAACTTCCTGTGGCATACAGTGTATATCCGTTTTGATAAACGTTCTGTTAAAATATTTTTTCTTTCATATGATTGACACCACAAATACAATAATTTCTGCGTTTGTTACTGTTAATGATGAAAACATGTCATGCAGGCAGAACAATATGTATTTTCGTGTACTCGTCAATCCCGTTTGCCTACTAAGAATATAAACTAAACATAATAAATTAGTATAAACCATGTTCTACTGCATATTTTATTGAGACACTCCAAAAATATGCGGAATTTGGTCTTATCCTATCTCAGTGAGATTTGAAAGTACAGAATAACAGAGATTTTTGGACGATGAATGATGTCTCTTTTAAATCAAACTTTAAAGTAAATTTTTCAATAAAAAAATACAGAAAAGGATATTAGAAAATATTAAAATTTTATGTCAAATTAGAACAGCCTTCAAACGCTTTTAGAAGTACATTTAGTAGGGTGCCTGGCATTATTTCCGCTACGCCACTTAATACTCTTGCAAAAATAATTTAAAGATCATATGTAGAGGATTTTAGGAAGGAGTGTCTGACCCCAGGTCTTAAACAACCCTTAGAAATATGAAGCTAGGAGATTTCGGCTAGAATGGCCGATAGGAAAGTGACACGGAAGCGAAGTAGAAAGGGGGAGGAAGACGCCCTTATTTATTACCGGGGGATCAGTACCCGGGGTACGGCGGATATTTAGTGGATCGAGCGTTCGTACCTGGCTGGGATCGAACCTGAGGTCCTTTCCACGGCAGTCACAAACGTTGCCCACATTGCGAATTTATTTTTTTAAAATACTATATTTTATTTAGAAAATACTGAGATTTTCTAAACTTAATTTTTGTCTTTTAAAATACATGTAAAAGGAGTTCAACTTAATTTATCATGTGCTTTTGAAGAAACATCTTTATTAAAATGTTTACTGGAAATTAATGAAGCAAGTACGTCCATATTTCTGAAAAACGCACTTTCCTATAGTATTTGGAATTGCATTTCTTCAGGCGTTTTTGGACAGAATAAGTAACTCTGCTAATGAATCGTTTGTTTAACACCATTGCGCTACTAGTATTTCTTTTGCTAATAAATATTTCATATAGTATTGACGATAAAATTCCCCAATGCAGGTACTGTACCTTTCCCCGAAAAACGAACACTGCAAGTGTAAGTCTTTCTTTATGGGGATTCCACTAAAAAGAATCAGCTTAACAAAATACTTGACGAAATGCGGATTTTAGTAGGAACAAACGATAACTTAGGAGTTATGGTAGGTTCATGCAACATATCGTTCTCGATATTCTGTTCAGAGCATCGAATCCGACTTCTCTTTATATACCGCTAACTTTCAGCCAGGGTAAAAATAGGAATTCACCTTCACGAGTACATATCGTCAAAACTTATACGAGGTATTGATCATTATATATCAAAACATATTAGAAAGGACAGGCATTTTCTTTGGTCGATATATATTCCATGTTTGCTTCGAAAAAAGTCTATGGCTTCCCAATTAGATTCAGAAACGCATATGACAACCAGTGAATGTAAATTTTTATATTATTAGGTTGATGAATGAGTATGTCCCTAATTTGTTTAGGTGACAAAATAATAGCCAGTCATTTTGTTCGAATTGCCAGTCTTGATAATGACAATAATCTGTGGATAGGCTTCCTGCTGGAACAATGCAATGGCATCCTTTTTGTCCTTTAAATGGAGGCCTGGACCTGCAACAGTCGAGAATTCAGGAAGAAATAGAAGCCTTCGTTTAGATCGATGATCAGCAATGATTCTTTGCTGATTGGCTAGCAACACTTCTGTAGCAACGACGAAAATCTTTATGTAGCAACGGACTCTAATTCTTCTGGCAAGTGTTGAGTTCATTTATTTTAATAGAAAAAATCACATTTAATATTAACGACATATGCTGACTTCACTATCATTTACGGAAAATTAATTCTACAATTTACTTTTTCTTTTTTTCAGGTGAATCTAATAATTTTTGCAACAAAGCATTCGTTTTCTAGTGAAGTATGCTGCGGTATTTAACGTATCGGATCAACATTTAAAAGTTTTTGCAAAGCCTGTATGTGTCTGAGCAAAGCAGAATAACCACGTAATGCCCCCAAATTTTTTCTGTGAAAAGACAACATTTTCTGTTATTCTGTAACACAGCCAATTGGTGGAATGTAAAGGATGAAAGAAAGGAAGATGCGAATCCGTTTAATGGTGTAAATATGACATGGATGTTAAGTCAGATAACAATTGAAAACTTGAAAATTTTGTCGTCACTGGTGTGCCTCCGGTCAATCACAGGAATTAACTCCAAACCTCCAGATTCGCTATATAAGAATGCCGATTCCTTCGACTAGCGAATACTGTGATGGTCACATTCAAATTAATCTGACTCGTGAAACTTGGTCATTCTTGGTGGTGTACTGGTTAGCATACTAGGGTGCTATCCAGGAGAAGAGGGTTCGATTCCTGCTCCAGGACAACGAAATTTTCAAGTTTTCGAATATTATCTAACTTAACATTCATGTCATATTTACACCAATAAATGGATTCACATCTTCCAAATTCGTGTTTTTCAATGGTGTAAATTCGTATTTCATTCATTGATGAAAGAGGATTCATTGACACAATAAATAAACCGGGGATTAAGGTTTCCTTTTTAAGTGAAATACTTTTCATCTTACCCTGACCTAACCATGAAGAATAGTTGGGTCATCAGTCTTGTCGTTTGATATGTGCATTACCAAAGCTCTAACGCAGAGATTGAAAAGAAGATCCATTGGCACAGTAAATGAACAGAAGATTGAGTGCAGCTTTTTAAGTAAAATAATTTTCTCCTTTCTCTGACCTAACCATGTAGGATAGTTGGGTCATCAGTCTTGTCGTTTGATATGTGCATTCCCAAAGCTCTTGTCGTTTGATATGTGCATTACCAAAGCTCTAACGCAGAGATTGAAAGAAGGTCCATTGGCACAGTAAATGAACAGGAGATTGAGTGCAGCCTTTTAAGTAAAATACTTTTCTCCTTTCTCTGACCTTACCATGTAGGATAGTTGGGTCATCAGCCTTGTCGTTTGATATGTGCATTCCCAAAGCTTTACAGCAGAAAAAATACTATCCCTAAATCCCGATGAATAAAAAGATGGCCTCGTGACTTAATTATTAGCCTCAATTTCTTTGCATTCTAGCGTGAAAATGCGGAGGCTGCATAATTGTGTGACACAGGGAATAGATATAGATGGAAACGTGTAGTTTAGTGTCCTAAATTATTTGGCTGAAAATGTCGAGAAAATGTTATTATATGCATAATATAAAGTACGTAATTTGATATGAAATGGTGACAACATTTAAGCTTTACCACGCATTTTTGAGATTTTCACCATAACATTTACCTGCAAGCAAGTCAATATAAATACAAGCTGCGGTGAGCTTACTCCAGCATTCCTTCAATGCGGTCCGAGGATTCAATTCATCGATTCGTTGAATCGATGAACTTCGCCGAAGCCTGGGACGGCGTCCGCGACAGCCATTTTGTGAATATCCCGAAACAAAATTATCATGTTTTTTTCTTTTTTGTTTTCTTTTTTTTAATTCACTTGAAAACTGAGTTGTGTTAACGCCCCTTCTACAGACAAATATAGTAAATGTAGGAATCTTTTCCCTAAGCAAAGCAAGTTGTTGAAAGATGCAAAGCTTCTGTCTCGCTGTCGCCTATGAAATTTCCGCCGTAGCACGAGCAAAAGATCGGTTCGGCAATGTGCCGCATTTGAGGCTAACCTCGCTTCAGCATGTGTTTACAACACTGTACTTGCAGGTAAATTTTACAACAAAACCTTTTTAACTCGATTGTGAAGTTTAATTCTTTAATCATTTCACATCAAATTTCATGCTTACAATCAATTTTCACCCAAATAATTTAGAACTCTAAACTACACATTTATCCATTTTCTCCATATCTAAAGTCATATCTGCTTACCTTTCTCACTTCACATTTACTGCCTGGCTTTCAATCCCGGATTTCTTCCCAAGAATCCAATGCTTCAGATGGTTTTCAATATATACATCTCCTTGGAATGCAGTGAGTCGCTAAACTTAACGTAAATTTTAGCCTTTTTTTATTCAAGAAAAGAAGAGTATGAAACAGGAGAACTGGAAATAAATATTGCTGCGGACAGCAACATAAAATGCTTTTAAATTCTGAAAAGAAAAAAAATCTTTAAAAATAACCTTCCACTTGAGTAGAATTTGTTCGCAAGTATTTCCTTTAGCACACTTTTGTTCGGAATTTGAATGACTTTATGATCCGTTTCCAAATGTTTTCGTGAAGAAATAAATAGTCGGTTCGAAGTTATCTTTCGTTAAAGTGAATCCTTTCATTTAACGCAACACATTCTATTAATCTATCGCATCAAAAGTTTTAGCGTTGGGAGACAATGGTGTTTGGTTTGTAATTATTGAGAAAACTTAAGGTATAATTTATTTCTTCCATTTGTTTCCTAACTGTCGATACATTATTTGAAATATTAGAAATATAAAATAATACCCAATTATGGAATAACGTGAAAGCCAAATCCAACTTCAGACTTGAAAGGAACTTACAGGTTCCACTTCTGATTTTGATCATTAAAAGACATTAGGCTCCTCGATTGTTAAAATTTGACAGATTGCAGCTCGACAGCTTTTATCTAATACGTTATTTGCAGCACAAGGTATTCTGAGGAAGCTTGTTGTGATGAATGCTATCTTACCGCGAAAGAAGTTTTTATTAGAGCTTTCGGAAGCTCAGATACTGTTGCAAATATATAAGAAACAAATATATCTGCTTAAGCTCTCTAATGGACAAACCATTATTCACAAAAATTCGAAATAATATGTGGAATATTTCCCACTAGTAGTTCTATCCGATTCAAAAACTATTTTTCAAATCAGATTTCTGGATGCATAGATATCGGGGAAATCAAAATTTAAATTACTGCCCCAGAGGAAAATCCATGCATTACTTGGAAAATAAACTGTCCCCAATAAAGTATTCGTCCGAAATGTTATCAAATTTTAATCGCATGTTCAGAAGCAATTATTAAAATACAATATTTTTAAAGTCGATAGCATATGCATTTACACACTGTGGTGTAGCATTTATGTACCGTTGAAAATCCGGAAAGCAAGGATCATTGTTCGCATATTTCTAGCATCAAAATGCAAAATAACTTTTGAAATCGGACTTACAGTTGCAGACGGACTGTAGCATTCACTACCTTTCCTGTCTCGGAAATGCTCTGAAACAGCATCTAAAAATTAAAATTTCACTTTTTTATAACTAACTTAAGTTCGCTGCCATTCCCATCTGGAGAACAACACTGGTTTTTTTATTTGTATTGTTTCATGACATAGTTCGCGCAGTCGTTAACCTGATCATGATCAGATTTGCATAAAGACGCACTGACCATAATTGTTTTTTCTTGTAGTGTGTGTATATACAGTATATATACTCAAACAAAGCATAGAAAACTAAATAAAAATTGGAATCGAACTGCTTTAAACTCTCATCTCGGAAAATTTGCAATATAATTTTTGGGGGTTTTGAAGGGGGAAATGCACAATTTTCGAAACCGAAATTGTTCTCAGAATATTCTTGATTGGAAAAGCTTTTGAAGTAGAAAAATTGTCTTAACTTCATTTTTAGGAACAATGATATCGAATAGAAAATACCCTCAGACGTATCGGGGCTATTGATGCACACTGATTACATTTCATGGGTTTAAAATTTTGCGATTTGCACAACATATTTTAAGAATAACTCATTCTAAAGTATATTCACATACCTTAAAATTAAAGAATTTTATATTTTCATGTTTGGATAGACATTATTAAGCGATATTTTAGGAACTCCTTTTTTCTGATTAGAGGTTTAACCCCCACCGTGAGCAACTCAGTGGGCTATAACCTCTCGCCGTCCCTAATTTAGGGTCACTCTTTCCAGGTAAGGAAGTACGCCAGTGCCGTACAACAAACCCAGCATCTGTGCCTCACAGGGATTCGAATCCCACCAATCTCGGACGAATGATCAGAAGCAAACGCTTGTACCATTACACCACCAATGCGGCATGAACTCCATCAACTACGATTGAACGAAACGTGTCAAAATTTTTACTAAAATATAAAATTTTCTTTCAAGTGATATCATAGTCGTGTTGGTCAGCAGTGTCTGTGCTTTTTTCCGTGTTCGTCATTTAAAGTGGTTCCACCTAAAATATATGCTTTATGTTTCCAATGGTAAAACCTCATTACGTATTTTCTTCGCAATTAATGTATTCCCAAGGAGGAACATCTGCACATTGATAAAACTTACTTAATGAAATTGCATGGGATACTTAATACTTGTTAAACATAACTATAATTAAGCAATCTAACATTTGCTTACCTACACGTCATCAATGTACATATCGCGCCATCTGTCGACAGGTCTGAACATTATTCAAAGAAAATTCATTGATTTTAATACAATTATGGTTATGTTTCAGCAAGTATTAAATATCCCATGCTATAACTTAAAATTAGTTCTATCGATGTGCAAATTTTCATCCTTGGGAATAAATTAATTGCGAAGAAAATATGTAGAGAAATTTTGGAAACATAAATCATAGATTTTAGGAGGAACCACCTAGATTAGGCTTTGGATATAAGCGTATTTAATTGAAATTCAAAATTAAAAGGCCGCGTACGCAACTACATAGTTTTGCCCAAACCAAATTCTCTGTCTAAAAACAAAATTATTGGCAATTCCAATTAAAAACCCCAATTTCTATCCCTGTACATAGTTGATGAGATTACAGATTATATTAAAAAAAAAACGTGTCACCTTTCTCAAACCATGTGTCTATGTCGCTGGCAAACTAGAAAACAGTTTCCATATTGTAGCTTAACTTAAAAATTGTTATAATTGCATTAATTATGCTGTAGAATGGGGAGAAGTTTTAAGTTAAATGATGCCTGTAATTGCTCCAATTGTTTTGCAAATAGTAAACGACAGATAGCCATAAAATGAGAGAGCCAGATAAACAGGATCGTAGCTGATTTCACTGACTGAACGTTTGGATATTTACGCGGAAATCGTAAACTTCTTAATATTTCAAGATTTATAAGAAAAATATCGTTAAAAGGATTGGAATGTGTCTGTGACACAGAGACACAGTCAGAATCAGGGTCAGACACAGGGAAAGTGTTACGGTCAGAGATCGACACAGATAAGTGACAGGAAGAGTCAGAGTGGGAGAGAATTGCTGCACAGGATGAAATTGGTTTGTGCACTGGATGAAATTGTTTTTTGTTTTGTTTTTGATTGGCACCGTGAGCAACTCAGTGGGATATAAACAATCGTCCGTCCCTACTTTGCGGTTACTGGTTCCAGGGAAAGGGAATACCAGGTCCTTAAGGCAAACACAACATCTATGCCTCACCGGGATTCCAACCAGAACCCATGTCGGATAAATGGTCTGAAGCCATCGCTCAGACCACTGCGCCAACGGGGCAAAAACAAATTTTAAAACATTTTTTTCCATTTTTAATTAAGAGTACACATTTGTGATATTGAGATGTAATAAATGATCATCTTTATAAACAATTAAATCATTATTTAACACCTAGTATAGTTTCGCAGAGCTTTTGGCTCGGCATTATCAATAAAAATGGAGCCTAAACATTCAAACCATTGTGATATCCTTAGAGTTAACGTGCTGCTGCGTCTGTCACGGATTTCGGCGAGTTATTTCTACGCGCTTGGAATAAATGGAGTAGACGTCAAGCCGTTCTCAAGCCTTGAAGAGTTGCGATACAAACGGATATCTCCTTATGTATTAAGTTTAATAGTCGCATCAGATTTAATCGATATCTAATGGTTTATCCATTGAATGTATTCATTCTTGCATTAATTTATCTGGAAAAGAAAAAATATATATTTGAACAAATAAACTTTCTCTCAGTAAAATAATGTATGCCTCTTTTCTTTTGGAAAAAGCAGGTTATTTACTACTCACTGTGAAAAAATCAATTCTAGGTTATTAAAACCCAATAGCATAGTGCAGAAATATTCTTAGAAAGATTTAAGTGTCTCAGTTTTGATTTCAAACTCGTGACTTTAAACGAATTCTTCCATGACTGCATGTGACACTGTTATCGTTAATCATCGGGAACTGCGTGATAAGTACCCTTTATGAATTATCGTGTACAATACTGTAGAATCGAATATTACGAAATGTAAAGAATCTGTAAGGCTACATTCAAGAGCACTTGACGCTCTTTAATTTGAATCTTAGCTATCTAACGAAAATAAAATCCTAATCTATCCATGAGTTACTGTTTCCATGATGACGATTTGGAGCATAATTGTAATGCAAGTCTAAATTTCCTTAAGTTAATTAGGAAGTTCAGTTTCTACCTTAAATCACAATTATCTCTAAGTAAACTACTGGCTAATAACAATAGAACTTAATAATGACTGATTTCATTTCTCACCCTCCCCAAGTTTACTTTATAAAATAATTATGGTTCGATTACCGTAAAAAAAGCATCCAAGTATGTATTGCATTTAAGTACATATATTTCCACTTGAGATTATATTGATTAAAAAGACATCTTGCAGTTTGCATATCCAGTTTGTTACGTGCATAGAGAGAACGTGCTGCTGCATCGAATTTTACCATTCAGAGGACAAAAGGTTTTCATGGTTTTATGCCAGTCTGTTTTGGTACAACTCATCATATTATATTTGAAAATATTTTTATTTTCACTGAAATTAAACACACTTAGATTTGTAGAGGTGTAAAGTGAGTTGCAAATCATCCACGGAAACCTAAATGGAGTTGAACTCTGGGTACGATTACCAGTGATGTATGAAAAAAGTATGCATTTTATACCTGAAACCAATTTCAGAGAAGTTTTGTAGAATTCAAACCACCATTACGAAAACGAAGTAATTAAAGTTTACCCATTTGTAACTGTGCCGTTCGTTAGAAACGATTAAGCTCAAATATACATTTCGACAAAATGCCACGTTAGACAGAATGTATTTTTTTTATTTATAGTTTTCAGACACTAAGAGCAAATCACATGATTTTGCTGTCCTGCCCTGCGAAATATAGTAAATAAAATTTAGAAAGAAGTTTGCATAATTTTATTTTCAAATAAAATTATATAAAATGTAAAATTTCTAAAAGTTTTGTAGTCTAAAGCTATTGGGATTTGTTTATGAAAGGTATCCAGGATGCCATTATGTTCAAAATGACTGTATTTATGGATATGATTTATCGCATGGTATATATTTTCATTTAAGTAACAGTGGGGAGAACCGGGAATCTAATCCGCTTTTCCCGAATAGCGCCAGAGTATGCTAACCACTACACCACCCTCAGGACGAACAAATTTCAGATTAATTTGAGCGCAGCATACTTGGTGCTATCCGGGGTGACGCGAGTTCGATTCCTGCTTCAGGAGGACAGCATTTTCAAACTTTCTGATATTTTTTGACTTACCACCCATGTCATATTTACACCAAACAACGGATTCACATCTTCAAAATTTGTATTATACTGTGTAATCCCGTATTCCATTCATGATTATTTTGATCTTTTGTTTTGGTTTCTTCCAAATTTATTATTGTTTTACACTCAAGAAAGCTGAGCTTCGGAAGGAAACGGATGTTCGACGATGTTAGGTTGAATGGAACTAGAATAAATACAGCCTTAGAAATTTATCTTAACTGTAATGTTTGTCTTGAACTTTGATTTTTTTCTGTTTAGACAGAAAAGACAGAGTAAAAATCAAAACTGCGATTTGGGTTAACAAGCTAAATGTAATATTTCCTTTATATCGAACTCTGAAAGACAAAATGCTACCAAAAAAGTAACAATCCAGGTCATAATTAAAAATCGCGCTGTATTATAATACTAAGAGTTTGCTTAAACAACCATCGCACTGTTGCCGTTCATTGTAGTGTGTTCGCACGTCTGTTGCTAAGAAATGTGAAAATTGCTTAAATAACCATCGCACTGTTGCCGTTCTTTGTAGTGTGTTCGAACGTCTGTTGCTTAGAAATGTGAAAATTGCTTAAACAACCATCGCACTGTTGCCGTTCATTGTAGAGTGTTCCGACGACTGTTGCTTAGAAATGTGAAAATTACTTAAACAACCATCGCACTGTTGCCGTTCATGGTAGTGTGTTCGAACGTCTGTTGTTAAGAAATGTGAAAATTGCTTAAATAACCATCGCACTGTTGCCGTTCCTTGTAGTGTGTTCGAACGTCTGTTGCTTAGAAATGTGAAAATTGCTTAAACAACCATCGCACTGTTGCCATTCATTGTAGTGTGTTCCGACGATTGTTGCTTAGAAATGTGAAAATTGCTTAAACAACCATCGCACTGTGGCCGTTTATTGTAGTGTGTTCGGACGTCTGTTGCTTAGAAATGTGAAAATTGCTTAAACAACCATCGTGCTGTTGTCGTTCATTGTAGTGTGTTCCGACGACTGTTGCTTAGAAAGGTGAAAATTGCTTAAACAACCATCGCACTGTTGCCGTTTATTGTTATGTGTTCGGACGTCTGTTGCTTAGAAATTTGAAAATTGCTTAAACAACCATCGCACTGTTGCCGTTCATTGTAGTGTGTTCGGATGTCTGTTGCTTAAAAGTGTGAAAAATGCCGACGAGGTTCAAAGACTATCACATAATAAAGCATGCAAGGGAAACATTGGTTGGATCATCATGTAACCTGTTTGCCGACTCTCATCATACTTGAACTCATGCTAACGATATAAAAGTTAAACAAAAGCAGCAACTAACTGTATAAATAAAGTAAAAAATTCTTATGCATTAAGCCCGGTTGTTTTCGGGAATAACTTCATGAATAACGGGTAACTAATGTTTTATACTTAATATTGACATGGAGTAATGACGACAGGTCACTGTCCAATTGAAACATGATGTGAATGTTAACATTTATACATCTTGGTCATAAATTGGCACCTCAAAAACACGTAATGTGAATTATTTTGCATATTGAAGCAAAAATATTAACTGTAGTATTTTAAACGAGAGTTTCACGTATACAAGCCGCTGCATACCAAATCTTTCGATTATCAAGTAAAAATATCTATCATGTATTGTACGTATTTGGATGCTTTCGTGATACCATACATGCGTTCCAGACTCGATGTGGGACAGTAGAACCACAGTAAACAAGACGAACGGATAGACTAGCCTAAACGAGAGGTTTTTCTTCCTGGAGAGAGTAACATTCGTCACAAGCCTCTAGTTAATCTCTCTGATGTGCTGCTTTCACCACTTCATATCAAACTGGGGCTGGCGAAAAGTTTGTAAGGGCTACCGGCAAAACTGGCACAAGTTTCTTGCACTTAAAGCAAATATTTCGGCGATTAAGTGATACAAAACTCAAAGGAGGCATTTTCGTTGGTCCTCAGAAGCATAAACTACTGCGTGATTGTGTTTTTACCGAACAGCTAAACCGAACATAGATCGCCGTATGGCAGTCTTTCGCACCTGTGGTCAAAGGATTTCTGGGCAACCAAAAAGAGGGAAATTAAAAACGTCTGGTTCACAACCTTCTCAAGAATTGTAAAAACTTTCGGTGCCGGATGTTTTTAAAAATACATTTCCTCCATTCGCATCTGGATTTCTCTCCTGACAACTTAGGAGCAGTCAGCTATAAAAAAGAAGAAAGGTTCCAACAAGTCATCCGAAAGTTTTAGGAGAGGTATCATGGTAGGTAGGATCCCTCAATGATGAATGATTACTGCTAGGTTTTGAAGAAGGAGCACAACACAACATATAGAAAAATAATAACTACTTGTACGGGTATACGAGTATGTGTGTGTGCATATACATTTTCGTTAATGTTGTTTATTCTATTTCTTGTTTTATTTTGCTGTCTGACATGCAATGATATATGAATAAGGTATTTGTACTTTGTAACACTGATTCTTTAGCTAACAAGACACATAAATGCGGTAATACACTGGCAGAAAGGGAAAAAACATCACCAAGAAGGAATTGGCGGATGATCATGAAATTTACATATATTAATGGAGTCGAGTTTACGTAGGTGTGATGTTAATTTCGGGACCAACCGGTGGGCGCTTACGCCACAGCACGGCATAATATGCAAATTATCATCGGTGGTATTTAAGGAGTACGGCGAAGTGAATGTAATCAGTCGTCGGCGTACGGACACCTGCGAAGACCCTGAAGAAGCTGCAATGCCTAGGACATGGAAGACGTGTACGATTTCAGCAGCTATCGGACTTTGAGGAGGTGTCTAGTCGGACTCCGCGAGGCCGGGTGGTCGTATCGTCGTATTGCGGAGCGAATTGGAAGGGAAGTATCGGTGGTAGTACGATGGTGGCGTAGATGGTCCGAGAAACATTCCCACACGAGAAGACGTGGAACTGGGAGTCACAGACGGACTGATGAGCGGACCGATCGACGCATACGAAGAGCGGCGTTGTCAAGCAGAACGTCCACTGCGACGCAAATCCGAGCTGCCGTTGAACCTGAGGTGACTGTGCGAACAATCTGCAACCGTCTACTGGATGCAGGACTACGTGCACGTGTACCTCGGACTCCAGCCCACCGTCAGGAACGGCTGCAGTGGTGTCGTCAACGTCTGCACTGGAGAACGCAAAGGCGATCTGTCGTGTTCAGCGATGAAAGCAGATCCTGCTTAGGAGCCTCCGATGGCGGTATGCGTGTTCGCAGACGCACAGGGGAGCGTCTCCACCCTTCTTGCATCCGCTAGCAACACACAGGGCCTACACCTGGTCTCCTGGTTTGGGGAGCGATCAGCTATCACTCCCGTACACAACTAGTGTTTGTACCGGGTACATTAAGCAGCACCTCCTACATTAACAACATCATTCAGCCCGATGTTGTGCCATTTGTAAGGTCGGTCCATCCTGGTGTTTTCCAGCAATATAACGCACGCCCACACACGGCACGTGCAACGTAGCATGCACTTCAGGGTGTGAGACAACTTCCATGGCCTGCACGTTCACCGGATTTGTCTCCCATTAAGCACGTGTGGGATTTCATGTGACAACGACTTATCCGGTCTCCACGGTCAGCCATGACCATCCCCGATTTACGCGTCCAGGTTGAGGATGCTTGGAACTTAATACCCTAAACTTACATCCAACATCTGTACGACAGACTCCGTGCCAGAATTGCACAGTGTGACGCAGTTCATGGCTGTTCAACCTCGTACTAACCATGTTACATGGAAATGTCATTTTTCAGTTTACCAGCAAATACAGCTGTATTTTGCCATAATGTTTGGATCACGTTATCTTCTGTATCCCGTTATTATGGTGTATAAATTCGTTGGTATCAGACGTCTCCTTCTTGGTGTTCTTTTTTCACTTTCCGCCAGTGTACATTAAAATGCTAAGCTTTAATATATTATAATGTGAAGCTGCAATGTGTGCATTTTGCATTGTACTCTGCAAATATAGCAAATGTTCATACACGAAAAGGCAAACATGATGGAGAGATTTTACAATCGTATTTGACGGAAACACTCCCAAAATTAGTTAAAAACATCCGTGTTATGAAAACAAAGTTTTAAAATGTTGAGTAGTGTTGTTTTTATGAACTCGCTGTTCCTCATTGCATTGTTTGAGACCCTTCAATAAAACAATGCGAAATACCCCAGTTACATATTTGTGTTAATATAAGTAAACAGTTTGATATAAGAAAAACGTTTTCTATATAACAATTTCTTACCATTCTTTCTCATTTTGAAACCAAACAGTTGATAAAACTTGCATTTTTAATGGCAAATGATTTAAATAATCATTTGCTACATTAACTGAACGTATTCGTATCTACGTATACTGCACTTTTTTAACACGGGTACAATTGGTCAGCGAACACTGGGAGATAACATTAAATATTACACAATCTAAGTATCTGTCAATTAAATACATACTTATGAACATGTGATAACGCAATACCTACTATATATACCGGTAATATTTACCACAATACACTATTATATATAGAAACACCTCCGGTCGGGTTGATCTGTCCGCTCTTCGGTGGTGTACCCCTATTGTATGGTACACGACTATCTTCCCAAGCCATCACGCTATACACATTTCTTAAGCATTATTGGTGCTGTCAGAAATTAAATTAAATGTATAAATATACGTATTTTATATGTGCATGATTATTCAGCAATAAATTTCGAAACTGCAATAGCAATACTCTACACGAAACTGAATATATTGGGTATACAAATAAATTTCAAAGTTTTTTTTTGTGTGACGTATACTGCTGATTTACATATATGACATTCCTCCTCGTTGTTGTCATGAGACCGTAACTGGTCAAGTGTGTAAAATATGACACAGAAGTTCAACACTCAAACGCACTTGCACATCGGTAGGTAAAAAATGGCAAGCGATACCGTATTTATTCAGCACTGCATTCGTTATAACTTTCATAAAAAAAACTGCTGCAAAACCATGTGCATCGATCTGTTCTGTTCTAAAGAAGAATATTGTATCAGAAAACACTTCTGAGTTTTGGTTCAGACGGTTTAAAGCAGGTGATTTTGATGTTAGCAATTGAGAACGTAGTGGCGCCGAGCAAAAGGTTGCACAAGTGAAACTGCAAGAATTGCTGGTTGAAGATTCGTCTCAAACGCAAACCAAACTAGCTGGATAACTGGGGGTAACTCAACAAACCATTTCTAATCGTTTACGTACAATAGAAAATATTCGGAAGGAAGGAAATTGGGTGCCACATGACCTGAGCCAGAAGAACAAGGATGAGCGTTTATGAATTGTTTGAATCTGTTGAAAAAACAACACGGAAAGTCTTTCCTGTGAAAATCGTTACGAGTGATGAAAGGTGGATATAGTACGACAATCCTAAAAGCAAAAACACTGGGTAGACTCGGTGATGCAACAAAGACGACTAGAAACGCAATATTCACTCCAAAAATGTTTTGCTGTGCATCTGATGGGATATGAAGGGTGCGTTCTGTCATGAACTATTGGAACAGGGTCAAACTGTTACCACGGATCGCTAAAAGCAACACTTGCTGCGACTGAACCAGGAAATCTGTCGGAAAAGTCCATTCACAGGCAACGGATTGCTTTCCGTGAAATTACTGAATGACAACGCTCGGCCTCGTGTCGCAAAATTGGTCAAGGAAACGTTATTGATGCTTGGCTGGGAAGTTTTGGAGCACCCGGTATATAGTCCCGACACCGATCTCACGACTAACCGGTTTCGAAATAGTTGCTCAGACCACTAGGCAACTCGCGGCCCTACTATACGGTATTTTTTGACAGATGACATTTTTATAAAGCGAACAGTCTTTCTGCTCAAACGTTTGAAAATACTTAATCGATTTATTATAACAATCTATCAAAATGGCTATTGAAAGAATTTTAAAATGTTCGGGGCAACTTTATTTGCTTCCACAAACCTTTCTCTAGAGGACAGTCTTTGACAACATAGCTTTTGGGCAGCTAGGTTTCCCCGTGGTAGTCACGAATGTTGACCACTAGGCCATCCGGGGCTTAAGTCTCTGTACTCGAGGCAAAGCTAACCTGATTGCACTGTTAACGCTGTGAAACCGATTCACCGACAATTCTGTATCTCTTGTTTATCTGTACTTCTCCGCTCACTAATGTGGTGCCAAGTGTCGCTGGCTTTCCTCCCTAAGACACTAAGGGGATGGGAGGAAAGACAAAAGGAATCTTCCCGCTCATGCTTCTATCACGATGTCCCCCACAACTGCCCAGGCAACAGACTCCCTTCTTCCAAAAACGCATCTGGGTGCATAAAACGAACACCCTCTTAACCATATTACTTTTTATACCATTTCATCAGTTATACGTAAATCTCGGTGTTCCTAAAGTGTTACAAAGATATTTTTAGTTACATATTAAACGTGTGTGCAGTACGCATTTTTTAAAATTACAAATACATTGGACAGCGCTATGTTTCCAGATGTACTGATAAACACCAACTGCAAGACAGAACGAAAGACCGCCGCGACCCTTATCTCCCCGTTTACCCTCCGGCACAATTCTAAACTCCCGCGCTCAGTAAATATCCTCCGTGTGTACGGTATAGCCTGTCTGAAGCAAGACAGAAGAGACAATGACGTAGCGAAAATGCGAATATCTGTATTTTTTAAAAAACGCGACCGAAATTTGGATCTTAGTTTTCAATGCATGTATGAAAAGTTGACACTGAAATGCTGCCTATTTCATGAAGAATCAATAAAGGCAGTTGGGTATCTAGAGTTACAGAAGCTTTTTCTTTATTTTTACTTACTTATTTTTTGGTCTATAGTTTGTCCAATGAATTTTCTAATACCAATGATTGTGCAATTCCGAAAACGTGTATTGTCAACAATTTAAATGCGATATATTCCACACTTCATGTTAGAAACAATATATGTTTCTTATCACTGTCTTATCTTTCTGCAGGAAAGGATATTTCTAAGTAGGCAGGATAGTGTTGAAGTGTAGAAAATAATATACAAAAGCAAAGTTAACCCAATTCCTTTTAAGATCATAAGCATTTACAACTCTGAATTTAAAAATCTACTGTATAAGACTGCAGAGGAACTGGAAATGAAACTGAATGCAAACGAAATTCACACACAATGAAACTGTTTAAGTGGAGGAGGGGATGCTAGCAAATATGCATAAAATAGGTAAAAAACGTACTAAAAAAGATATTAAAAAGATATTGTGCCCAAAAGCGCATATTGCAATTTACAAACACATTTTTAAAAGTCTTACTGTTTAAAGTGCATTTCACCACAGTCTAATGAAAAGACATACAGTGTCATGGTGTGTAAACGAAACGAAATAACAATATTTTTTAATGCAGTTACAGCTATGTTGGTACCTGTTGTTTTAATGTTTTTCATAATTCGCATATTATTCGGCTGTAAAGTATTCACATTCGGAGGAATGTTTTTTCTCAGAGAGGAAAATTTAAAATGGTTCATAGCGAAAACATGCAATAAAACATCTAACAAAAATCCTATATTGTATGGTGCGTAAATGTCATAATAGAAAAGTAACGCTTGTTGAAATCTAAAGCAATGCACTGCTAAAATGACATAGGATGAAGAAACACAGGGAAAATGCGGCACTTCCGATCGTTTTCTTTCCTACATTAGAAGGTATTTCCATTTTCTGTTCATTAATTAACCCCAACTAAAATCTATATATTCCTCTTTATATTTTTTTCATTTAAAATTACTTCCAGTTATTAACTATATGGGATGATTCCCCCTCCACAGAAAGGACATAAAAATAAAAATGAAACATTGACAAGTTACAAATCAATGCAATGTTTTTGTTAAAATATTAATAACTACATTGAAATACATTTCAAAATTTCGAGACAGCAGCATCCGTATTTAGTCGAATAGCCGTGAAAAGTGCAAAATTAATCATTTACAGTAGCCAGAATTCTGAAAAGGAAAGATCGTTATGGATTTATTCCGATGATCTATGCTTTCCCCCATTTCAGTATCGAAAAACAGATATCATTTGGAAAGCCTGAATATTTCGCTGCTGTTTGATCAGGTTGCAATTTTTGTGAAAATTGCAACACGATCAAGCATTCCTGGTAGCATAAAAAGCGGGCTAAAACGAGATGTTGCATTCGGTGAAGAACCAACATTATGTTGAAGTAGTGTTTCTTGCGTCTTACGAATCTCCGTAGCAGAAGAAATTCGCATTACCAACACCTGTCGGACTTTGAGCGAGGAAGGATTGTAAAGATGAATGAATCAGGATTTTTCTACCACAGAATCGCCACTCGTATGGTAAGAAACACCAATGTAGTGACGCGGATGTGATATCAGTGTACACATTGGATTCGGGCGATCAGAAATGCACGAAATGGACAGAAAAATTACATGACTTCAAAGGGTGACAAACACCTGTACCGCGTCACAGTGACCGATCGAACAGCGACATCCACGGGTTACCGCAGCAGTGGAGCACTATCAGAGGTCAGACTTTGTTCTCCAACATACCCAGCAAAAACACAAGTGCTGGGAAACTGCTGGCCACCAGCTGGCAGTGATGGGTCACTGCTGGTTGAAATCTGCCGGTCACGGCCCGGCAGTGGTCCGTTGGTGGCACCGCTATCAGTTGGCGAGCCATTGATGGCCCTGCAGCATCGCCGTGAATTGTAGGCCTCCAAGCAAGTGCCACTAGTGGCCCGTTGCTGGCAACCAATGCAACCCCCAACAGCAGGTGGAAGCATCGGGACTGCGCATGCGCAGAAGCAACACTTGCTGTGTCTCTCATGGTACCAGTTAGTTGAAGACGACGCTATCGCCATCGTGTTATTTTAGTGGATGTTAAGAAAAAAATGCATATGTGGAGAGGCGAATTAATTTCCTAATGAAATTTTACGTCGACGAAGATATCAGATTAAGCCGTGAAATACTAGATTACAGCCATGAAATACACCCAATCCATTCCCATGAATTCATGGAATGGAGTGGATGAATAACAAGAAAAAATTTGAAACCGCTTGAAACACATATCCTGGAAAACCATTAAAACAGCGTTTGTTGGGGAAAAAAAGAATTATACGCGTACAAAATTTATTAATTATTTGAAAAAAAAAGCAACGCTATGTGGTGTACTCATCCATGGGCTGAATACACAAGACTGGGAGGAATTCGCTTCTAAAAATAACGAGAAGTAAAATAAAATATATTTTACTCTTTAAAACAAATGTAGCTTCGGACAACGGAAAGGAAAGGCACAATGTTAAAAATGTAACAGAATGTGACATGAACCCGGGTAAATATATATTTATTCCACAATCTCTTTTCAAGACGGCAAGGACAGTACAAAATTTGGAAAGCGACTCTAAGTATGTACACGCCTTGAAAATGAGTGAAGTTCCCTTAAGGTAAAAAAAAAAAACAACTATCGTTACGTTGAAAAAATTAATTTATCAATTATATGAAACTGACTTTTATGAAAAATACCTCTCAATATTAAGAGGGAAGCATTCGATTACAAATTGCATACCAAACAGGTAGCTTCCAGCACTTGTCTGAGTGTAGTGAATTAGTCCGGTCGGTAGCGAGCGCCGCTTCCACGCAAACGGCCCAGGATCAATCTAGTCAGATGCAAGCAAGCGTTTTTACGGTCTGTTGAAAAAATTTCTTCAGCGCGGTGCGCTAATTTGCAAGCTTCGTAAGGGTAGAAAAAATGTAGCTTTAGGAAACTGCGGTTATCCTTGCTTTTTTTTTAATTATTATTATGGCTACTACTGGGAAATTGGCGGACAAGATTCGGCAAGCCACCAGTTACGTCACGTGGTTTCTGGCTGCCACTAACGGCCGATTAGCGGACCACATTAGGCTAGCCATCATTTCTGGCACGTGCTTGCAGGGCCACTGAAGGGCCACTTGTGGCAGCTACTGCCTGGGATGGACCACTGATGGCCCTGTTGTGGCATATGACAACTGATGGGGTGCCAACTGTTGGCCAGCTGTTAGCCTGAACTGCTGGCCCTTCTGTCGGCCGCCCGGACATTTTATTGACGGTTCGGCAGCGACAACATAGTGCTGGGCCAGCAAGCCTGTTTTTGCTGGGTAGTTTGACGTCGTCTGCTGAGCAGAAGACTGGTTGAAAGCAGCAAATTGTTGCGCATTCCTTTGAGCCATGGACTCATCTGGCTATTATAGGGTATCGAGCACAGCATTGGTGAGCTGATTGGCAAAAGATCATGTTTCCTAAAGTGTCACGATTCAGCTTGATTCACCGTGATGGTCGCATATGTGTTGGACAAAATCGCGACGAACGGCACCTTGCAGAGTGCAACTTGCACAGTCATCCTCGCCCCGCCCGAAGCGTCATTGTTTAGGTCCCCATTCTGGTCAATTCGCGATCTCGGCTGATACGAACTAAGGGAACCCTCAACAGTTATCGTTTACATAAGGGATATTTTACAGACATAGGAGATACACATCTTTCGTGTTGTTCTTTCGCAATTGGAGGACAGTTTTTATCCACATATGGCCCCAGAATGTCTAGCAACCCTTCTATGCCCAGCAGACATCGCTTGTTCCTTGGCCAGCACGTTTGCTGGATATGATTCCGATAGACATGTCTGAGAAATGGTGGCTAAGCGACTAGCCAAGAAAATGCCTCTCCCAGTCTCCACAAATATACTCTGGTGTTGCATAGAAGCAACCTGACAGAAAACTTCTTCCATTCAATTATATTCACCATTCACCATATCCCAAACTTCTTCCATTCAATTTTACCGTGCACAGGTTGTTATTTTTGATTGAGACGGTTTCACACGATCCTGAGTTTTGAATCGAAGAACTCTTCAACAGCTTTACAAATGTAATGAGTTATCTCCTGTAATATGAGTATTCTGTGATACAAATTTCACTTGAATCACAGATGGTGCTTGGTTTTGCAATTTTTCCAAACGGTGTTTCTTGGCCTGTAATTTTCCTAACACAGTAGTGTATTGTACCTCTTGAAATGTCAAATACATGAAATTCTGATCACTAAAATTAATATATGCAATATTTGTGTTTCACTTTCCGTGATTTATTGCAGACTTCATTTAGATTTTGTGAGAGTATAATACATTTACGACATGAAACCCTTTGCAATGATCACTCCTTTTACAATTATTTTTCAGTTTATTATCAAGAAAAATGATTGAATAATGTAAATATCTTGTAGTATTTCATCTGCTTTAAGCTGAATAAAGTTAATTACGTCGGATCGCCTTTTATTAGGCTGTCCTGAAGAACTCGTTAAAAACCATGTAGCAATATTTGGTACTGCTGGATCCAATTTATAAAAGTTTTGGTTTATTACATGATTTGTATTCAGTAAGGCTCGTGCCGGTAGGATCGATTGAAAAGATGATACAACGTAAAAGACATTTCTTCCCCGATGGTACATAATTTTCTACTTCCATAATTTTATTTTGTTTAGGTGTTACGCTTTTTTCGAATACTGCAGCAATTATCAAAAATACCTTGCACGGTATGTTTCTATCAGGTACGTTACGCTTTTTCCGAATGCTGCAGCAATTATCAAAAATACCTTGCAAGGTATGTTTCTGTCAGGTAAGTTTACTATGAAAATGTACACATTCGTGCACCGAGAACAAGTTTAGCTTATAGTTCAATTCTCTCTTTAGGAGTGGGGATTCAAAATTTTCCAGAATATATTTTTTATAAGTTGAAGCATGGATCTACCTTTGCTAAACTGTTAAAAGAAGAACATTCGCATGTCTTCAAAAAAGATCATTTCTCTCATTAATGTTTCCAATAAAATGTATATTTGTAGTAGAGCACTTGGGCAGCACGATAAATATATCACTGTCAAGTTTAGTCTTCAAAGTTCGAGGGCTGAATATTTTTGGATAGGTTTAACTTCCATTATGTGCAGCATTAAGAAGTTTAAGGAACCGTCTATCCATAATTAAGGACCCACGGCTTGGAAGGAAGAGGGCCTACAATCAGCCAGGCTCAAAACACTTGCCTCATCAAATGAGCAGAGGCCAGCTCCTACGATTATTTAGCTAACGGGAAAAAGAACAAAATTTTTCGTCCTTGATTTCTAAGAAGAAACATACTGAAAGTTAAAGACAGTTGAAAATAGCATGTTAATTCAGAAAACCTGTGTTCCCCACAATAGGCAATTAGATGTGAACTCGTTTTTATTTAATATGCCCCTTTTAAACTGAATTTTTGAAAACGTACCATTTGCCGAAATGAATTTGGAAAAGTTAACAAATTCACTCTCTAAATGTTCCAGTTCGTTCAACATCCAGCGAAGATGGAAAAAGATATCAGAGTATATGCATTTTTTTTTCAAAGGAATGTTACTACACGAAATCTGACAAGTTTATGAGAAGTTTTTTCTTAATGAATGAGACCATAAATTTCAAAGGTGAATCAGTGTTTTGCAGGATGTAATAATTTGCACTTAATAAAGATATTTGCCACCGAACACATTTGCAGAATGCATGACTATTTACAGCAACTGGACGTTCATATAATACGTATATCAGCATCGCTCTGTGAATAAATTTCATTGTTGTTAAACAAACATACAAAATAAAATAAGATCAGTATTTTATGGCTTCACTTGTTCTAAAGTGCTAATTATATAAATATTTCGATTCCATCTGAAATATTTGAAAAATTGCCTTTGTTAAGGGCATTTAACACCTATGCCCGTTTTTTTTAATTTTAATTAAGTCTGTTAAACAAATAAAATTCATTTTTTATTTTTCTTATTTCGTATTTTTTTATCAACTGTTTTTTTATTGGAGGTTTAACGACCACCGTGAGCAACTCAATGGGCTATAAAGCAGTCGTCCGTCCCTAATTTAGGGTCACTGCTTCCAGGGAGGGGAGAGAGCCAGTTCCGTAAGAAAAACACGACATCCATGCCTCGCCGGGATTCGAACCCGGACCCCTTTTGGCCGAATGATCAGAGGCCAACGCTTAGACCACTGCGTTGGCCTCTGATCATCAATTGTGATCATACCTCTTTACGTTCCAAAGCTTAATTTGCACCATAAATACCAACAAATATATATGAAGACAGGTAATAAACACAGCAAAAACTATGATTTACTCAGTACATTTTATAACCTTTGCAAGGCTGTATCTCTTAAACCACTTGAATGTCAAACCCAAAATTTTAATTAAAGTTACTTGTAATAGAGTACCTGTAATGTGTGTAAATTTCAGATTTTTAATGCCCACCAGAGATATTAAACTCCAAATTTCAAAATTTTTTGAAAAAGTACATTTTTACGGCCATGTAGAAAAAAAGTATTTAACTTTCCAACTTCAAATAATTTTTAACTGAGACGTATATGTGTACTTCCAAAATAAATTTCAAATCTTAAATAAATGGCCTTCCCCCTTAATAACCACCCCGAAAATGAAAGTTTTAGCGATTTTGATACAAAACTTTGAATAACAAATTTATGATAAAGGAATATTTTTAGAAGCATAGTATGATTGACAAAATAGTACCGTACAATGTGCTTAACATAACACTATTAAAAGTTTTGTTCTAGGACTTACCACAGCCGACATAATGCAGTTACCGCTAACCCTTACATATGTCAAAAATGTCATACGCCAAGATCCAAAAATGGCCACCATGTTGAAAGCAATGTGAATAAAAATAAACAATAGTGGTTTTGAACTGTCAACATATAAGGTCAACAGCATGCAAAATATGATTTTTTTAAATGGTCAAACAACCAATAATGTTTGTTTTTTTTGGACCACTTGACATGGATTGACAAATGGAGCTCTTACTTTTCATCAGAATGCTATTTTCCTCACTATTGTGTTTGGAGGTTTACCAACTATTTTACACCAATTTGCATGTTCATCTTTACCATATTTTTTTGATGTACATTTTTGCATTTTAAACTCCTGTAAAGAAGCAAAAATTTGAAATCTCGAGTTATTCTCACATTGCGGAGATAAAATCAGAGACAGAAACTTGTGTTTGCAGCTCAATGCATAAGTTGATAACGAGGAACAGTACACCAGTTAAGTAGAAAATAGATACACTACATTAGTGATCCTATTTGTTGGCTATATTAGTGAACGGATTTACTACTCCAATAAATCGGATCACTAATATATTGTTTCTATTTCCTAGTGCATAAGTATTTAATAAAAAATTACGAAAAGAATGCATTCCAAACTGCATAAGAAGTACATGAAATCTTTTAAGTACATAAAACTTTTGTCCACAAGAAAAAAATTTAAATGATGGTGTGTGTCAACTGAAACGAAAATGTGCTGAAACTGTTTTTTATAATAATGATTAACGGATTGCAGAAAGCTTCTGTCATGCAATTTTAGATCCAAACACTATTACAAATAGAAAAACACTATTGCATGAATAATCTGGAGTACTAAAACTTGGAAGATACAGACTAAATATTTTTTATGTAGCTTCGATTTAGATCAGCTGTTTATTTCTGAAACGTTTAACATGAAATTGAAATGCCTTTAAAGGAAAAATTGAGGGTATACACTCATTATAAGTTTATGAACATTGGAATAGGTTTACAACCACGTGTACTGTACATATATACGCCTTAATATCAAGGAAAGGGACCGACTCGGTATCCAATTATCTGTCAATGAATTTCAAAATACATTTTAGCTAAAAATATAAATACCGTCGAAGTTGTCACTTCAATCTATCTGAAATATTTAATCTGGAAACCTGCTTTACCTCAGCGCAGTAACCATAAGCGATGCATTAGCATTAGCAGTCCTCTTTGCACTTTTTAGTTACTTCTATTGCTTTGGACATTGATAGTGTCTGTAGCTTATTTTAAACATACAATTAATACGCTTATGAGGAATATTTTCTGTTATTATAAATGGACACGGACGTGGCCATTTACCTGGTTATCCAAGGAATCCGAACTCATTGCACTAAAATATTAGATTCAAAACAAATAATCTTTTCCTAAATCTGTCTGGGACACTCTGAGTAAACACGTATTTAATACTAGAGTTTTTTAATTCATATTCCGTACACGAAGTAGGAAACGTCCAATACCGTAAATATTGGACTACTTATAAGATGGACCCTCTACACTGAAAAAAATAAGAACTTCTCGTAAAGAGAGAAATAAAGACTCCTTGCACTTACTAAGAATAAGTTCGTTTTGCCACTTTATTCTGCTTCAGTTTGCTTTCATTATCCTTACTAAGCCATGATTTATAAAACCAAATATATTTTTTTTTCATATTTGAAAATCTAATTTATAAGTGTCTGTAACTTTCTTTTCCTGTCGCTAAAACGTTTCCTAATTTCAGAAGCAGAAGTGACGGATCGATTTCAAAGACTTTTTCAAATAATATATCATCGGAATATTTTCCATTCAATGAATGTTGTGGGATTGATATTAAATAATTTTCTTTGTTGAGGAAATTTGTTGATTTCACTGATATATGTAATATAAAATACAGATTCAGTTAAATTAACTGTATTAATGTTCATGAAGCTTAAAGTGCACAGTAAATTTTTCAGAAAATGGGTTACATTAAAACTTTGGTTAATGTCATTGGAAAATATATGCTCTTTTTTGTAAGAAATAAACCCTTAAGTAGGTATGCTACTTTAAGAACCAGCATTTCTATTATTGTGAGGATGATCATATGTAGAGGATTTTAGGAAGGGAGTGTCTGACCCCAGGTCTTAAACAACCCTTAGAAATAGGAAGCTAGGAGATTTGGGCTAGAGTGCACGATAGGAAATTGACACGGAAGCGCAATAGAAAGGGGGATAAGAAGCCTTTATTTATTACCGGAGGGCCAATACCCGGGTTCCGACATCTTAACGTGTCTATCCGACGCACAACGGATATTTAGTAGATCGAGCGTTCGTACCTACTGGGATCAAACCTAAGTTCCTTTCCGTGGCAGTCACGAACGTTGCCCATTGGGCCACGCGCGGTCCAGATTATTGTGCGAGATGTTTCGTCACATTAAAGTATTTAATGTGATTTTAAATGTTAAAGTGTCTATCATCCTATTTAACTCTTAGTAATATTCTTACACACCAGTAGATTTACAAGATCATATATATAATTTTTTACTATAGAAAAAACTTTTTGTAAGTTACCTCAGAATTTTTAACAATGCCCAATGATGTCAAAGAACTACGCATGAATTATTCGCATGCATCAGGCTCTTAAATGCTCTAAATTTTTAAAAGTGGGCACTAAAACCAGATCCACAGCGGACACTAATATCAGATGCTCTATATATTTAATTTTATTATTCGTTCATCTATTAGGTACAACGCGATGGCGAATAAAATACTTTTTTACGTAATATAGACATACTACGAATAATGATATAAATGTTAAAATATCATAAATTGGATATGTTCTTCATGGAGCATGATTATATTTACAGCATGTTTTTTTCTCAAGTTGGAGATATAATGTTCACCTTTATAAAGAAACAATCCTGCCAAAAATGTCGTATTATGAACGCCTGACGGGCTTTAAGAGAGGAGAGATTTTCCCATGAGAGAATCTGGAAATTCATTTCGAGAAGATGCCATTCGAACGGGACGAAGCTCCAGTACGGGAACGCGGACGTGACGTAAGTGAAAAGTTGAGGCTCGGATACACTAAAATCTGGGAAATGCACCCAAATATCGCAAGACTGTACGGGATGACAGATACTTCTATAGCACGACAGCTATCAATCGGTTAGGGACATGCATGGTGTTAGCTCAGCATAGCTCACTCCATTGACTCATTACACAGCGGGACTAGCATCCTCAGTTTTTGCCAGCTTTTCTTTTCTTTGAGAAAAGCTGGCAAAAACTGAGGATGTAATGCTGATTGTAACTCTTGGAGATGATCACCGTAAGCGGTTAAAACTGAGCAGAAACCTAAGACATTTTTATCGTATTTTCAATGGGAACAAGATCATAAAATTTTATCTTTAGATATCATTTCCGCTGTATAATGAAACCAATTTACGGAAAATTATTGAAATTAAAAATGAAAGATCAGAGTTTTGCTTTTTGTGATGACATTTTTCAATTACTTGAGACAATTCGTGCAAGCTGTTGATTCCTTTCCTTTAATTTTTTTCCGGCTTAAATTGCAGCACTCGCATGCTAATACATACTGCCGCATTTATCGTTTTGCATAAAAGATGTTTAGTCTGAGATTTCATTTCGAAACTGCGCAATCTTCATGATTTTAAGAAAGTGTTCTGAGATACCTGATAAATGTGCTGGTTCATGTAGCATTCGTTCCGTGTATGAAGTCGTATGCGATACACGTAACGTAGAATTGGTCATAAGGCTATCTTATCACGCACAATTTCCTTTACCCATACCTGAAAAACATAAAGTATTAATGTTGTCCGGACTTTCTCAATACTACTTTTCCACCGAATATCAATATGTCAAAAAAGGGAGCGTATTCCTATTTCCCATGCTTACTACCAAAACATCGAACACATCAGGATGGCTTTCATCTACAGCTAGATGCTTTTTTAGAAATGAATAGTGCTAGTGTAGCACAGCATCTTTCAGACATACGTTTCACAATTCTGGTACATTTGTGTTGTTCCAAACTTCTCCAGTATATACATAATTCCACAATTACATAACCTGCTCCATTAATTGTTTGTTTATGTTATCATGTACAACAAATTTCGTACACAGCATTTCATTTTCGAAGGCAATGTAAATGATAATTTTGGAAAAAGGAAACGTAGAATTTTGTGAAGCAGGCTAATTATTTTATAGCATAAGTAGAAATTGAGAAACCATGTTTATAAAGTTAATTGATAATTTTCCCATTTCACATCAGATATTCTGCACATTATAGAGTGCATACGTATAACTTTGTGTGCTAGTCGACTGTACAGGGAATCGTCACTTACAGGAGAGGCAAACTCTCATATGGAGTGTATTTCTTCCTGAAACTACAGGTGCTTAAAGGGGAACGAGTTTTTGAAATATGAAAAATACATGTAATTTTGAATTCCACACACACAAACTGAAGAACGGACAGTGCATATTAATAACACCATTATTTGTGTTTAACAGTTCGTAGCTATCTCAAGAAAGTAAGGGATTTAATTTTTCAGTATTCCACTTCACCTGCTACAATACATTTTTTTCATTTCCTGCATTGCACTTAAGTTTATGGTTCAACATGTTTTGGTGATTAAAACATAATTTCCTTTTGAAATAGAAATTCTAAACACGTGAAATATGATGTGAAACTGTATCTTTTACTTTCTTAACTTCTCTGTTTTTTTTATCATTGTTTCCTGCGCTTAATGGAAGTCTAAGTTTTACTTAGGCGGCAGTGTGTGGCTTCGGTTCCTAAGAGGGCGTGTTTCCATAACTTTGTCGTTTTTCTTCCTCTTTTCACAGAAGCCAGTTTCAGTAGAAAGAAATATCATATCAAAACACACGCACATATTTGTATAAATTTTCTCATGATATGCAATTTTAATTGAACCAATGATTCTGATGCTGAAAATCCACAATATCAGTCGCATACATATTACTAAAGTTATGAACTCAACAGTATATAAAATTAAAAATAAAGTACATATAAGTCATATGCAAAATGTTCTCTACAAATGTCTGGCTCTGTTTTTCTATTCCAGCTGCCGTGTATTTTAGTTGACGATGTCAAAATATTCTCGTTGTTGAATCGTTTAAGGTAAATGGACTGAGCAATTTATTATATAGGCACAAGTTTCGTTTAGAAAAGAAATGCTGACCACATCATAAAACTAAACGTGTTCCGTAAAGAGTGTTTGCTCCCTCAGGAATACATAATAACAGATATTTAGTTTCAAACTCCTCCGTCTCCATGAACACTTCAGACACGAAGAAATTGCATGTGACTCGAAGCAATATGTGAGGCAGGTTTAGGAAAGGTTTTTGTTACCAACTGTGACATCAGCGAAAATAGTATTTTGTTTTTGGATTCAAGTATGCAGTTCCACCCCAGCTCAACAGCTGGGCATAAAAATTTATGTCACTGTTTCTCTGAATGCACAAAATCTTGCTGATATCCCATTCCTTGGGGGGAACACAACATAACTGGACACTTCGCCACTTCCTGGATCCGCCAAATTGCCTGTGGCCACCTGCACGACACGTTGGTTGCGTGTTGGTATATAATAAGTTGGGGCACTTTGTATGGCAGTAGATATTGTGCTATGAGTATCTGTAATTTTTCAAACTACGGATTCATCACTCCTCCTATCATTGTACTCTGACTTCAGCTTATATGATTTTATGGACACCAAACCTGTTGTAAGTGATTTTACCATTGATGAAGCAGTAAGTAAACTGAAGAAAACTTTTTTAAATATAAGAAATTATGCTTGAACTTTTACTGCGCGCTGATACTGGAGAAACGTTATCGGTTTTTCGCCGTACTCTCAGTCTGGATGAATTAACAATGCTGAACATTTAAAAGAGTGCTCAGAAGATTCGCAGTCCTGTAAGAAAGAATACACGAATATTAGATTTCGGTTAATGATGAAGATACATAACATGATGGCTCTCGACATGGAAGGCGAGACGAACACATTAAGACTAAACTCTAAACATTTGTGACCAGATTTCACACCTGCAATTTCTTGCTGTGCTTGAACCATGTGTTTCAAGTAAATGATGACTGGATAAGTTTATTAAATTGCACAAACTACGCAACTTTGAAATTACCGGAAAAACTGCAAGTGGTGATTACCAAGCTGTTCAAAGCTTGATTGGGAGTTTAAATCGTGTTCGGACAAAATGGATACCAAAACAAGCAAGTACTCAATGCGGATGAAATTGGGTTAGTTCTGAAATGTATGGGAACCTGAACCATCATCAGGGAAGAGTAAGTCACTGCACAATTTAAAAGAGATAAATTGTATGCTGACACTGACTTCATGTCATTGCTCCAAGTGACGGTAAAGTAAAATATGATCATGAAGTCACACATATACTCAGGTACAAAACGTCAGTTATTTAAGCATAAACACCTACGATAATACCCCTAAATCTTAGGTTTGATCTCCGAGAAAAGCCTTATGTGTTACACAGATAGTGTTGCCCTGAAACTTATTCTCGTTGAAGACGATTGTTTTTTACCAAGTATTAAAATTCATGCAAAAATCGCACGGGAGCGATGAAGTTTTTGGAAAGACAAAATGAAATAATATTTAAGCTTACTTAAAAACCATTTTGGTGAAGAGTATTTTCTTATTCAGAGGCCAATTTCAACAACGTACATTTTTTTTTCAGAATGAAGATCGATTTATCTAATATTCAAGAGCAATCGTTATAGAACTCCATGAAGAAAATTAAAAATTTGTTTATGGTCTCTGGAACCATTATAGAACTACCGGATATTTAGAAAAATATGTTTCAAATAATCTTCCCTTTGGGAGTAACGTTGAAAATTGACGTATCGGAAATTTGAAGAATCTGTGCTAAACAAATCAAAATCTGAATGTTTTTATCCAAATCTTTCAGTGATGTGAACATTTTTAATAATAAGATACATGAAATTGTACAGATTCAACAAATGTCTTGAAAGAGGATCATTATATACAGCCAAATTTAGATAATTTTTCAAGGTGCAGTTTTAGTATATCTTAATTTCATCATGTGTTGATTGAACTATTAAATTTTGCAGCTATGGTGTGCAGCCACCGGGATCCGAGAAGTACGGCACGCTGGAATCAAATCCTTCATCAGTATCGCGACTGCGCTCGATACCTGGCTGAGGCTTCGATGGTGTGTTTGTCTTACAGCACTGGCCGCTGCGAATGATACTCAGACGGAACAAATGTGAAGAAAACATCTGATGTTAATGTCACTGGTCATTAAATAGCGCGACTAAGTTGTAGTTCGCTTTGTCATATAGCTTATGGTCCAAATATGAGAAACTACAGAAAACTCCAATTTCTAAAGACGCTATTTTGCTTGGACATGAAAATATGAAACTTGAAACGCTTCGCAGACATATACTTCTGTGTTTTTCACATGATGTATCGTAATTCATCTTCCCACAATACATGGTGTTGATGTAATCTGGAGTTGTTTGCATTATGTCTTCGCAATTCTCGGGGCTCATAAAGCAATAGCAGACACGCTTAGGTGAACATTTCATTTGTTTGACTTTTAACTAATAACAATCTTAGTAATCGTTTTCTACAATGCAAAAAGACTTTTAAAGCCTCGTTCAAGTCGTTGTTTTATCTTTAAAAAGCAAAAGTAGCCCACAAAAATTCAGAGAAGCCGTGATATTTGATTTACGAATAATCGATATATCGCACACATATCTGTTATTTCTGCACATAATCAAACAGATGTGTAAGCGCCACGATCTAGGCAGCGATGAACGGTCTTGGAAAAGGTGCATCTCAGCAAAATGCTTAAATTTTTTGGCGACCTGGGTGCATATAATATGGTAAACACATATTTAATATCAAGGAATAATTAGTAATAATTTTTCAACAGTCGGGGCTTTAAAGGCTCGTACATGCCGCATTAAACTGTCCGACAATTCGGTACATGACATTTTCGCACGATATCAAAACGTTAACATTGAACTGCACCTTATCTGACAAATAACAGCAATATAAATTTAAATCTCCAGCTAAATTCATGGAGGTCCATTAGTCCCTGTAGGGTCAGTAGTTGCTGGGGGCGCAGGGTATGTTATCAGTCTTAAATTTTATCCACAGTGTACGTAAATTTTGAGATGCCACATTTTTAATTAGAAAGGAAACATCGTATAACTAACTCCCTTGAATTTATTCATACATTCCACCCAATTTTAGGCAGCTTTGAGAGGAATGTTGATAATCAGTATAGAGATTTACGATTTTTTCTTTAATGATGAACAGTGCATTTCCACCTTAAAAAAAGCCATCCTGTAGATAAAATCATTCTCCATGAAGAAAATGCCCAATTTATACGATTTTAACTTTTACACATGTGTATATCATTATGCATAGTATGATTCATATTACATAAAAGTAATTTTTTTGGCTTTCGTATTGAACCCCATAGCTGAAAGGATAATAAAAGCAAATACGTATAACATCTGATATCAGGGATCACTGTAAATACAGCCCTTTAAGCATTTAGAGGATTTAAGAGCATGATTCATGCAAATATTTCATGCGTGGTTCTATATCATCCTTCTGAAATGTTCAAAATTCAGAAATAACTTTTAAAAGGCTCTTTTTATTGTTAAAGCTTATATAAATAATCGAATAATATCACTGGTAGGAAAGAATATTACTGGCAAAAATAAGTATAAATGATAAGCAATTTAACTTACAAAAAATTTCAACCTCCCTGTGATGAACCTTCGCTTACAGCTGCGGTGATACAGCTTCTGAAATCCGTATACCTACAAAATGGTTTTTTCTTAGTGTAACAGCCAAATTCTATGAATTTAAAAAAAAAAATTAAGTTATTTATTTTTGAAATAATTTACTGACAATTTTCTTTGCATTTTAATCTAGTTAATTTAACTAAATCTATGTTTCTCGTTATATATATGGTGTAAATCAACACATTTTATTAACGCTGAAAATTATTAGACACGAAACGCAAAACCTTCATCCGATCAAATATATTCCGTTAAGATGTGATTGGAAAAAAAATCTGAAATCAAATTCCACAATGTATTTTTTCAAAATTAAAAAGTGCTTTTGCGCCGGTAGAAGAAAATTGCTGAATGAATTAGATTTTTAAACATAAAACAAATAACTTTATATAGTTTTGTAAATCATAAATTAATAAAGATAATGAAAACAAAGTGAAACAGAATGAAACGTCAATACCAACTTGTTCTGATTAAGAGCAAGGTGTCTTTATTTATTTCTTTTCGAGGAGTTGTTATTTTTTAGTATAAAACGTCCTTTTTATAAGGAGTCTAGCATTTATGTATTGGACGTCTATATTCTGCGATTACGGAACAAACATTGAGAAATTCCAGTAGGAAATACGAATGTACTCAGAATGCTACATACTAATTTAGAAAAAGGACTGTTTCATTTGAATCTAATTATTTAGTACAATGTTTGATAATTTATTTGAAAAGGAGGTACACGGCCACGTCTACATTAATTCCTAATGAAAGGAAGTGTTCCTCATAAGTATATAGTATGTTTAAAATGCGCTACCGATATCATTAATGTCCAAAGCATATAGAAGTAAACAAAACTGCAAAAAGGGGAGCTGATATTAAAGCATCGCTTATTGTCACTCGGATGAGGTAAAGCCGGCGGTTTTAACTGAAATATTTCAGATAGCTGCAAGTGAGAAAATGGAAGCTATTTCCAAATTCTGCTGAAACGTGTTTTAAATTTCAATGATAGCTAATTGCACAACGAGTCTTCCTGTTTCCTTGATATTAAGAAGTTCTTATGTACACCACACATGGTTGTAAACCTATTCCAATTTCCATACAATTATAATGAGTAGCGTTTCCTTAAAGGCATTTGAATTTCATGCTGAATATCCCCGAAATGAAAGGCAGATCCCACTGGAAGCAACATAAAAATTCTTTAGTGGACATCTTCTAACATCAAAATAGTATAACTATATACTAAAAATCCGAAAATTTATTGGCGTAGAATAAATAATCAAAATTTCGAAGCTTTCGCACATCAACCAGATGGCTTTCTCAAGGAAGGTAGACAGCTAACTGCAAACAGGATAATAGAACGTTTCAACACTTTAAACGCGGTGACTTGACTAGACAATAAATGATTAGGAGCAAACGTGATATTTCGAAGAAACGAGGTCACGTTGGTTGGGCACGCGGTACTATGGTAGAAATCTCAGCATTATTTGAAGAATTGATTAAAAATACGTGGTAACTCCAGAGAGACGCTATCGTTGCAAGCCTCGCAGATGGTCAAGATTTCCAAGGTTTCGCGAATGGCAGTAGATTTGGGTGTGGAGTATGAAGCTAATTTCTTTACATCACTCCATATAGAATCGGCGGACTTGAACTTTACTTCTCTTGATAGGGCAGTGGTTATTTTTCCGTCTCTTGTATCCCTTTTATGTTCGCTGATTCTAATTCCAAACGAACGTTTGGTCATTCCGATGTAGTATCGCCTGGAGAAAGCCATCTACCTTCCTTGAGAAAGCCATCTGGTTGATGTGCGAAAGTTTGGAAATTTTGATTATTTATTCTACGCCAATAAATTTTCCGATTTTAAGTATATAGTTATACTATTTTGAGTTTAATTTGGTGTACAGTTCCTACTTTTTGAATCTTCTAACATTTTGTCCTCCAGATTATTGCTGCAAGGTGCGTTCCATTTAAGTTCCAAAATTGCATGAAACAAGCTTTCTGCAAAATTTTAATCATTACTGCAAAAAATATTTTCTGCACTTTTTCGTTTCAGTTAACGCACATCTTATTTTAACGTTTTTCCTTGTGGACAAGAGTTTTATGAACTTAAAATGTTTTATGTAGTTCCTAGGCAATTTGGAGTACATTCCTTTCAGAATTTATTACTAAACGCCCATCCAATAAGTTGGAAAAACAAGTATCTGTCTCTCATTTTAACTCCGTAAAGTGAGAAAAAACTCGAGCTTTCACAATAATGCTTCTTTACAGGAGTTCAAAATGCAAAAACGTGTGTCCAAAAAAATATGGTAAATATGAATATGCAAATTGGTGTCAAATAGAAAGGTGGTAGTTGTCTCGAAATTTCTGGATATTTATGCATGAATTTAAACACAGATGTTTTGAAAAATGTTTGTATATCTTTCATTTCTGACATCATTAATTTGTTTTACTTCTTAAATCGTAAGCTTACGAAAAAGAAATATTGAAATGTTACAGAATATGTGTTATTTTACCCAAATTGGGTGTCAATAGAATATTGTCGTCGAAGGCCAGATTTTAAGAAAGTGTGGAATAAAAAATAATAAATATTACTTCTTCGACAGTTTCACTGATTTAACTAAAGCATAATTTACCAATCCAGTATTATACAGCGTGTCCATAAAACATTTCCCACATTACAAACTTAATATGACAAATCTATTAAGGTAAAATTAAATGGTTGGCAACATAATGTAGCAGCACTCATAAAGGTTTTTCTCTTCTTTAGGTGAGCACTATTGATGAATAACAAGAGCATTTCATCGATAATAGTTTCCATCCAATAAAAAGCGGCGTGCATGTTGTGGTTTCAGGAGAACAAATCGGTGGTTACAATCCATCGTCGTTTCATAAAAGAGTACAGACGTCCAGCAACAGAACAAAAACACATGAAAGCTTGGTATGAAAAGTTTAATGCGACAAGTAGGTTTGGCGATCTTTCCAGATCAGGCCGATCACTGGTTACAAAAGATATATCTACAGCTATTCAAAAGACATTTCTCCGAAGCCCAAGGTAATTCATTCGTCGTGCTTCAATCGAAACTGGAATTTCCCGTACCACGGTTCACAAAACTTTACACAAACATCTTCAACTGTATGCTTACAAGGCACAGATCGTTCAAACCGTTCAGAATGACGACCGGCCTCGTCTTGCTGCCTTTGCCACGGAGATACTGCGGCGCATAGCTCTTGAGTAATTATCTGTACCTTGTCTGTTTCTCAGATGAAGCCACATTCCACGTCTCCGGTACAATAGGAAAATGTGCTGAGCTGGTGATCAGAAAATCACCTTCATATCATCCAACAACAGAGAGCTATCCCGAAAGTGAAAGTATGGTGCAGTCTGATGCATGACAGAATCATCGGACATTTCTTATTACTGAGCCTACGGTAATATGTAACGTGTACCTGGATATGCTGGAACTATTTGTAGCACCTGAGTTGCATGCACTCCAACTTTCGGTTATTTTCCAACAAGAATGTGCCCTACCACATTGGTCAATAATGGTTCGTGAGCTCTTGAATGCCACATTTCCGTACAGATGGAATGGCCGCGACGGTCTAATGGCATTGTTACATTGATCGCCCGACATAACACCTTTAGCCTTTTTCGTGTGGGGTTATGTGAAAGGCCAAGTTACCTCTAGCAGTGTTACGGATGTCGACGACGCGGCCCGTGTCGAAAGCCTTCAACTACTCGAATTACTTAAGACATTTTCTCCGAGACATACTTTACTTGCAAAGAATGCAACCAACACAACAGCACGGATCAGAATGGCCAGCACGCGCAACTGGACAACCTAATATAGTCGGTGAGGCACAGAGCTACAGCCCCTGTTTGCTTGCATCACATGCGCGGCCGAGCGTGACATTTGAATCATTTGTATGTCTGAGGATGTCAAACCTACTCCCCATGTTTCATTCCTGTCGGTTGCTTCTTTCTGGGTGCAAGTATTTTTGTGACGATGAGTGTATTTGCTGATAACGTGCTGGAAAAAGTTTGTTGTGTTCTTGGGAGCAAAATATTTGGCGGTATTTGGTTAGATGCAACGAGTTCATACCTTTTATGTTATCAAGACATTCAACAGAAAATAACAGATTTTCTTTAAACCTGGTGTGTCAAAAGTGGATGTGAGCTCTTAGAACGAACTCTCTAGCAACCAATTTTTTCATTAAACTTGCGCCTGCTAGCAGATTTTTAAATTATCATAAATTACTGGCAAGTGCTTTGAGCAGAACCTTTTGAAATTCTTGGGTTTGGGTTGTTTCCAAAACGAAGATTTTATATAAGAATTCCAATAACAGAAAGCAGTGTGAATTATTTGTTTTGTTTTTCGTATCTTGCGTTATGTTTCTAATTTGTAAAATGTAGCTCGTCATTAGCAAAGAATTTCGGGTAAAAAGAGCCTCGTCAGCAATGCAGAATTTTTCTTCAATTCTTCAGATTTTCTACATGTATCTTCTCCTTGCCTTATCCATCGCTAAAATAATTGATTTGATTGTGTTTCTTCATTGGCTTTAAAAAGCTTTGGGGAAAGATATGTATGCATTTTCATAATTTGTATGTATAATGGCTCACACCATACGTTTTTCATAAAACCTTAGTAACAGCGGTTTATCTTACTCGTCCTCTGGAGATAATATAGTTTACGAAACGTTTTCATTTTTGCCTCTTCGTGGATACATCCACAAACCTCAATAATGCTCAATCCTGATTAGGAGTCATCACAACATAATTTCTCTTATTTTACTTAAACTAAAGTTACAGATTTGTATTTAGGTTTCAAGGACAATTTTTCGCTTCCTTGACAGGTGCTTCGGTATAGAATCACAAAGAACGAGATATTCAAAATTTTCACGGCCATTAGGACCTTCTCAACCATTGCTATACTCAGCTTCATTTTTCCACTCCAGGTTTGAGCTGCCTGTGTTATGATAAACCTCGTCATGCAGGATTTCGAGACTGATGTCTGTACTTTTTTTATTCGGACATCACGAATACTTTTAAGGAAATCACTTGGTCACCATGTGACTAAACTTGGTTGCAGCATTTTGGTATCACTACAAGTTCATTCGCAAAAACAGCCTGACATTTATTGACAGGAGAATGTGGACGTGACGTTTCAATAGGCGAACAGTTAGGTAGTTTAAACTTACGGTTTGTGTTGCTCTTACATAAGGCGACACGAGCACAGGATTCATATTACAGTTGAGAATTAGAAGAATTCTCTTCGTGATATATTTCATTTGCGAGGCAATGAATCGCAAGATAATTAATCATGTATATGTTCGAATTTAGAAGGGGTTACTCTATTTGGCATCTTAAATATCAAGTAATCAAGCAAAATTTTAAAGCGAATTTTCAACTACTATATTTTGAATTTGACGGTTTAAAATAACCGACTTGAATTTAACGGTTTAAAAATTCCCGAGATGTCACATTTTCTTGTGGGTTTTAATACAAGAAAAATTCATGTCTAATGGTTTTTATGAACTGCCAATTTTCAATATATGTTAAAACTTTGCAGTATTTACTGAAAAAAAATATTTTTTATACATTATTATATTCCTAACTTTTCAACTTGATTAACATGCAGTAAATGCTACTAAGAAAGGGAGTTAAAGCTCGCCAAAAGTACATTCGTCGTCATTAAATCCGCGCACAATGAAAAAACTGTGGATTAACATGAAAATCGGCGATTAGCTACGGGGAGGGCAGACATGCTAATGATTAAAGTTTCTTGTCATTACGCATGCCCGCACGTCCAAGACTGAAGTGCGCAGTAAAAGTCAGGCGTTATCCCTGAGCGGAATTTTCATTTTTTTCACAGCAAATCAGGTTTCTTACTTTTCCGAAGATTTCACAGCAAGCTTCGGCGTGCGAGTAACAAAGACATAGTGTTTAACGAAAGGTGAAAATTTAAATGCAGGCTGGCACGGCAGTGTTACTTCAATTAAAGAATTGTGAGATGTAATTTTACCAAAAATGATAATAAATTTTCGTAAAAAATGCTGAATAAGTATTGAAATTATCGTAATTTAAAAGTTTTTACAGAAGATAATCGCAGAAATTTGCATAATCCATTTCACTAAATTTTTGACAAATTATCAAATATGTACTTATTAAAAATATGAAATCACAGTTTTCAGTTTTTCATTCACAAAAAGGGAATATATATATATATATATTTAATTTCAGCAGCGGAACTGAATTCTTCACTTCTTCGAAGTCAAGCATTGTTCATCGCCTTTAGCTAGGCATCATCGCTTTCAAGACAATAATTTAGGAAATGAGCCTGCGTTTGTGTAAATGAATTTGAAACAATGACAGTGACCTGAACAGATTTGGGAATTAGGAGTTCATACAAGTCAATGTTATCACCAAATAGGATAAATCTGTCTACGCGATAGCTCTGAAATCGTGGAATTTTTAATTACCAAGGAAATCCATTATTTCTATTCGCTTTCAAAGATTTTCTGTTTCAGAAAATTGGAGTTTTGCTGGCAGACCAGAAATAGTTTTTCTGAAACATTTCCGATGGTAGGCAAAGGCGATATGGAAGAGACACTGAACAGAGCATTTCTATCAATCTCAGGTGAAAAAATTTATATTCCTTGAAGTGTGCTCAATTTATATAACAATTTCAGTGAACAATTAACTGCTGTAAAATTATCAATCCGTCCAAGAAAGCAACTTATTTCAAAATACACACTTCTTTTTTTGCGAAAACGATTTGCGCTGTTCAGTAAAGGAAAGTCATTAAACTTTTCACAGATTTAAAAAAAATCACATCATTATATTACCTTTTCTTCCTATGGAAAAGTTTAAAATCTGTGTTGATGGCTATGAACGTGGATATAGTAATAGAATGGGCAAAACATTGTACAGTATCTTGTATTTTCCACTGGATTCATAAATACACGCATAGCTTTTACCCCGGATCATTTCAAGCAAATTTGAAACTGAGGTTAAAATGGTTTAATTACTTACAAAACTTCCATATATCACTTTCAAATGTTGAACCACATTATTTTAAGAAATAAGCTGCATCTTTAGCTGCATAGTCATTGTTTTGTTTAATTGAAGCTGAAACAATAAAAATTTTCATTTAAAAGAATAATTGTTACATGACGTACAGAAATGTTTCATATGTATACTATTACATGGATATCATTTATAAAATATGAAAACTGCATGATCATAGCAAAATACCTCAGAACCAAGCGTCTTATAAGAAGCATAATTTAAATTTCTCCTCCTCTGAATCATATTTCAGATTTCTTTCTCAACATCATCATGATTTAGTATTGAAATCCCTACTGAAACCAAAATGAAATCCTCTAACGATCCTAATTTAATGGTGAACTAAACTAGCAAAATGAGATGATTCTTTCTTTTTCTGAAAATTGCACGTTGTCTTCTATTGGCAAAAATACACGTTTACAAAATCCGACGGAAAGCAAATAGTGTACTAAAAGCGATTTTATCTTTTCATTTTTCGAATATCGGAAACTGCTCAGGAAATGTGAAGAAATCTGCATTCATGGAACTTACTGATTGCTTATGTTGTCTCTGTTGAAATTACGGTACATTGGGTACCATTTCCTCACGATATTTAATGTTTCAGATATAAGAGTTTTATTAAGAAAATCTTTGTACTAAAAAGAAAGACACGTAAAAAAATGAAGTACGCTGGCCAAGGCAGGTAATAAAGAGAAGTATGTGCGTGTGTATATGTGTAAAAACACTAACGCCACCCCTGTAGCGCAGTGGTCTAAGAGCTGGCTTATGACCTTACGTCCAAGTGGATCCGGGTTCGAATTCTGCTGAGGCATGGAAGTTATGTTTGTCTTACGGTACTGGTACTCTCTCTTCTCTGGAGCCAGTGGCCTTAAATCAGATCAGATCATAGGAAGACTATTTTAGGAAGTGAGTGTCTGACCCTAGGTCTTAAACAACCCTTAGAAATAAGAAACTAGGAGATTCGGGCAAGAGTGCCTGATAGGAAAATGACACGGAATCGATGTAGAAATGGGGAGTAAGATGCCCTTTTTTGTTACGGGGGTATCCGGGGTCCGATGACTTAACGAGCCCATCCGACGTACGGCGATTATTTAGTTGTTCGAGCTTTCGTACCTGCCTGGGATCGAACCTGAGGTCTTCTTCGTGGCAGTCACGAACGTTAACCACTAGGCCACCAGCGGCCCCAGTGGCCTAAAATTAGGGACCGCCGAGAATTTATAGTCCACCGTGTCGCTCACGAATCTCGTTCAATCCTCAACGTAAAAAAAAAATTTACATTGTGAAATTAAAAAAAGAATTATACCCTCACAGATTTCATGTTTCCGGTCGCGTGATACTCTCTCCGGAACAAAGGACTAAATGACTCCTACAGGTTTCCTCCTTGTGTGACGTTTTTAATGCTAAATCTTGGAGACTAGGGCACGTCGTTTGGCTATGTCGGATAAAGCCGCAGGGCGGAGGATCCGGACTGTATTGTTTTCACTTTATAACCTTCCTGTATTCGGAAATGTAGCAACAAAGATCAGGAAATCATGTGCTTATTGTTGTTTTTTTTCAATTGGGTTCATTTCTTCGAGATTACAACACGAACATTGTACAAAAAAATGAAAGCAAGAACAGGAAGTTATTTGGGAAAACAAGCTTTTCCAATGCCTTTAATTAACAAATCACTCTTTATAATAAGCTGGACATATTCATGCGTTTGAGCAACTAAAATACAAGACGAAATCCTGGTAGTACAGCACGTGGGAAATTGGGGAATGAAATTCGAATTCATGCTGGATAATTATGGTGGATTATTGCTAGAGATCTGTGTAGTTACTCAAGTAATATCTCACAAAATAGTCATGTTGGAAGATTTTGCTTTATTATAGCAAACACAAAGCACTCGTATATTAATTCTGAATGAGAGGAATAACTGTACTTTACCGCTAGCATGTGTTTACTTATAAGATACAATTGAGCACCTCACCGTCTCATAAAATGCTGGTTTCTATGTCTGTGGTTGATTCACATCTCATTATTTGTAAAATAAGAAAATGTCAAACAATGGTATTTTAGTGCACCACAAGTTCATTATTCGTGTGAATTAGAAAGTGTGAAGTATGGCATGGGATTTATCGAATGAAAAGGTTAAACAAGTTAGTAAAATCATGCAATGCATTTATTATGATACGCTTTCCAACATACTAGAAATCATTACTCAAGTTATTACTCAAGTTATGAGGAAAATGGCTTTGGAATAAATCTCACCCCTGTGCCCCGACCTTGGATCCCATTTCAATGATATTCAACAAAACTGGTTCAGTATACCTCCGAAATAACAAGGTAAAGTTTTGTCGGAATCGAAGCAATTTTACGTACGTTATGATGCATAAAGGCTATGGAATAGATCCTGCTCCTGTGTCCCAACATGTGACCCCATTTCGCTCATTTTCAATAGGATTCGTACCCAGGCAACATACTATAAAATATACTACAACATACTTTCGTACCCTACAACATACTAACATTTCACCCAAAAGCGAAACATTTTTACGTAAGTTATGACGCATAATGGCAATGGAAAGAATCCCGCCCCTATGTCCTGACGTTTGATCCCATTTCGTTCACTTTCAATAGGGTTCCTTCCCAGGTGTTCCCCTACTACATACTAAAATGTCATCAAAATCGAACGATTTTTACGCGAGTTATCGTGCGTGCGAACATACGCACACAACGCGTGACGTAATGAGGCAGATGGGAATTGCGACCATCTGCTCGCAAGAGTGTGACGTCATAAAACTTTAATAGGATCCACAGACAACGCGTGACGTAATAAGACAGATGGCGTGCCGCGCGCCGGCATCTAATATGATGACGCCATGACACTACACTAGAAACGTGGTAATTCGGGATGGTTATTTAACCCACTAAACGAATTTTCCTAAAGTCGGGATCAAACTAAATCGATTTCTAGTACCAGAAAACGGTAGGTTAACGACTTCAATCAATATCCTTAGAACCGTTTTCAAAATAAAATTTACATACATTCAAGAATTGCCCCTTTAAGATGAACGTCAAGTAATTTTGCTTCCTGTACTTCGAATGAAAAAATTTCTGTACACATTTTCGTCCCAATTAATGCGTTACCAAGGATGAAAATTTGAACATCGATTAAAATATTTTCATTTTATAACTTGGAATACTTAATATTTTCTAAAACATATTCATAATAATGCAATCAAACATTTGTTTGTCTACTGACGTCATCAAAGTACATGTCGCGCCCTCTGTTTTCTGGTTTCAACATCACCAAAGGAAAAGTTATTGATTTTTAATATAATTGTGGTTATGTTTTAGAAAATATTAAGTATTCCAAGTTATAGTAGGAAGTTATTTTAATTGATGTTCAAATTTTCATCCTTGGGAACACAATAATTGTGTGTGTGTGGACGCCCCGGTGGCGCAGTGGTCTGAGCGATGGCCTCTGATTATTCGTCCGTAAGGGGCCGGGGTTCGAATCCCGGTGAGGCATGGATGTTGTGTTTGTCTTACGGCACTGGCTCTCTCCCTTCCCTGGAACCAGTGGCCCTAAATTAGGGACGGGCGACTGCTTATAGCCCATTGAGTTGCTCACGGTGGTCGTTAAACCTCCAATCAAAAAAAAAATAATAATAACTGTGAAGGAAATGTGTACAAAAGTTTTTCCATTGAAAGTATAGAAAGCAAAATTATTTGACGTCCACCTTAATAATATGGGATAAGGGAGATGGAATGGATCGTAATTTTATGTCCTGACCTTTGACCCCATTTCGTCAATTTTCAACAGGGTTCGTCCCCAGGTAGTCCCCTACCACATACTGAAATTTCATCGAAATCGAACAGATTTCACGCACGTTATGACGCATAAGGGCAATGGAATGCATCCTGCTCTTATGTCCTGACCTTTAACCCCACTTCACCCATTTTAAATAGGGTTCGTCTGCAGGCAGTCCCCTACCACATAGTAAAGTTTCATTGAAATCGAACCATATTTACGCAAGTTATGACGAATAAGGGGAATGGAATGATCCCGCTCCTACGTCGTGACCATTGACCCCATTTGTCCTATTTTCAATAGGGTTCATCCCCAAGTGATCTCCTACCACATACTAAAATTTCATCGAAATCGAACCATTTTTATGCTAGTTATCGTGCGGACGGGCAAAGCTGGAGCATATACGCTTCTTCAACCTACAGTTGGAAATCGTAAAAAAAGGAAGTTACATGAGAGTATCATTTCTGGACTGAATGTCATGTCTTGGTCTGTTATCGGCCCGGCTTGGTCTTCGGCTTAGTTTCCTCACAAGCATCTCTGGTCTATTGTTGACTATTTCTAGTTGTAGCCATGAGAGAAGTAATACCATTTGCTTCTTGCTTCTCGCTGGATACTGTAACGTATTTGTCGAATGGGCCTTTCTATCGATGCACTATGAGCCAATCTCTATCTTGATCTCATCCTGACGAAATTGAATTTTTTAGTATGCAGGTTCCTAACTAGTGCATGTTGGAATGATCTTTATAACTGAAGTTGGTAGCACTAAGTGGCGCCGTATGGTCCTGCAAATGTTTCGGCACTTTTTTAGGTAGGTAATCTGTAGTCCGAATCAAAGCCTGGCATCCAACCTGCGATTGCTCGAGTGGTAACTGCTTGGGCCTAGTGGATAGAATGATGTGTGTGGGTACTGGCTGATACATATGTGTTTATTATCATAGTTATTTGTTCAGTTGTTCTTTTGTATACTAAATGTCATGTACGATGCAGACGTTTTTGTAAACACAATCCAATATGACTCTTCAAACAGCTAAACCTCTGAATACGAACAGTTTCACGAACAACATAACTTGCAGAATATATCAAATGCTGAAGAATTTTGGATTTTTTGCCCTTCAAGTGTTTTCAAGATATGTTCGCAAATTTTACAAAACTTGGTAATCGAGTGCTTCAGATACTTGATCGTTAGCGGAATAATCACACTTCGAACATTATTTTGGATGATTATATTACGAAATTTTATACGGCAAAAGTTAGAAAAGTTAGGTGATATGTTGAAAGCCGTTTTACTTGAATTTTATCTGTTCCTGGGAAATAATATTCATTACGAACAATCATAACAAAATATGAACATTCCCTTTATTTGAACAATATTCTACTTTCCCATGTTCACATGTCAACTAAATTGTTTTCTTCGACTTCTATTTCAAGAAGGTTTTAAAATTAATTTTCGAGATGGATAATAATTGCCATTTAAATCTTATGTAATTATTGTTTCCAGAAGTAAAACTGAAATATGGAGTCCTACGTTTTGTAATCATCAACTTCTAGAACGACACTGAAAGGAAAAAAGAACTGTTAGTTTTTATTTGGAAAGAAACGTAATATTAAGGAAACATTACATATTATAGCAACGTCTGTCTGATGTCCATATTGTTTCATGGAAAGCTGATGTTAGCTTTACGTGATCTAAAGAATAATGTCGTTGGTGCATTCACTAGTGACCTATTACTGCATTTGTGTGGCAATCTGTGCTTCAGTATTGCTATCATTTTCATGACGGTGCTTTTGGAACAAAGTATTAAAACACAGAAGTGTAGCAATAAAAAAGAAAACGGTAATGTGGGAGAAACCCATTAAAAGAAGAATCGCATTGCATTTATATTCAGATGTGGAATTGAATGGTATCTTTTTTCCATTTTTATATTTTTAAATTTTTTTATTCTTCTTAAAACCTGTTGTCAACTTTTTAATATTAGTTTTGTTCAGCAAATTCATGCTTAACGCAAGGGCACCGTAACGTAGTAAAAATACCAGATGTGTTTCGTTTTAAGCATAAGAATATTGCATTTATTCGAAGATGATAGGGCAGTCAATACCCATAGCACGATGGATCAAGTCCAGCTGAGAAGAAACAGGCACTCCATTAGGGCTTATGTTTATTATGCCTGTATAAATAGAAGTTTAAACACTGGACACATCCTCAGATACACAAACGACTACATAGATAGAGCGATATGTCACGCGCACATTACATTTGTATATTGAAAAGAATCTCTCTATGTAATCGTTTGTTTATCTGAGGATGGGTTCCGTGTGGACCCGAATGGTCTCATAATTTTAAATATGTATTTTTAGAGGCATAATAAATATAAGCCATAATGGATTGTGTATTTCTTCCTAGCTGGACTTGATACAACATGCTACGGGTATTTTCTGCCCTATAATTTTCAAATTCAAGCCTGCAGGAATATGTAATAATACTAATATTGCATTCATTTTTATCACACAAATTATTCTAATGAAATCAGAAGAAAACATACATTAAATAAATCTTAGCACAGCAATATATCAAATAATTAAGAAAAAGAAACTGTACACCAATTATATTAAAAATAATGTAGCTATACTAATGATCGAAATTTCTTGGCGTAGAATAAAATCACCAAGCTTTCGCACATCAACCAGATGTCTTTCTGAAGGAAGGTAGATAGCAAACTCTTTGCAGTTTGCTGTCTACTTTCATTGGTTCACACGTAAACTAAAGTTTGTAGTTTGTTGTCTAATTTCCCTGGTTCACACGTCACCTAAAGTTTGCAGTCTACCTTCCGTGAAAAAGTCATCTACATGATGAGCGAAAGCTAGGAAACTTTCATTTCTATTCAACGCCAAGAAATTCGGATCATTGGCATAGTTATACTGTTTAAAATATATCAAATGTTAAATTAAAAGATCGAACCGGTTGCATATTTCATTTTCGAATTTGCGTAATATCCGCATCATTCTTTCCGGATTATATGCTTCAACTTCATTAATTCTGAACGTCTTTGTGTTTCATCGCTGAATGAATCGATATATGCGGATAAATTGTGATGTACATAGTAGGCGAGGCGACTGCTATTTCTCTGTAATACAGAACAAGCGTCGAGGTACCACCGGAGATTCATGATTTTCACAGAGACGATTAAAATATAACTGATATATAGATTGCTGACGGTTTGCTTTTTGCCTACAGATGGGCCAGTTGTGTACTGTGAAAATTTGGGGATAGGGTTATAGCTAAATTCACTGATACACAATACGAATACTTCATTTGCCACCAATATCATATAAAGAACAAAGGACAAAATGAAGTGATGTTTTCAAGTTTCTGCTCGTACTTGGATAAGTTTAACAGTTGGTGTGTGCTTGAAGCATCATTATTCGTGAAACTAGACTTCAAATAATAAGCACATTTCAGGCGAAATCTTTACATAGCAGCTGAAACAAATTAGGGCCGCCCCGATGGCGCAGTGGTCTAAGGCGCTGGCCTCTGATCATTCGTCCGTGAGGGGTCCGGGTTCGAATCCCGGTGAGGCATGAATGTTGTGTTTGTCTTACGGCACTGGCTCTCTCCCTTCCCTGGAACCAGTGACCCTAAATTAGGGACGGGCGACTGCTTATAGACCATTGAGTTGCTCACGGTGGTCGTTAAACCTCCAATCCAAAAAAAAAAAAAAAAAGAAACAAATTAGGAGCAATATTCATCCAAAGTCACACAACATGTGCAATGTCGTTTACTTTTATAAAAACGTTAGATTTCGATGTAAATGAAATAACCATGTAGAAGGTTTGATCATCTTCATACGCTAGAACTGAGCACTGTTTCTTCACATTGTCAGCAAATTGCAACTTACTATCTGCTCAGTCTCAATAACACCTTTCTTTTTCCAACTTTTTCATGATGGATTCGACTGACAGATCATGCTAACAACATGATCTGTTTGTCGCATCACGTTTTTAGCATGATCGTGATCTGCCAGTCGCATCATGCTTTTAGCATGATCCTGATCTGTCAGTTACATGGCAGATTGCCATGAGAGCTCAACTGCTGCATTTTAGTATATCAATTCGTTACTCAACGTCATGCAAGCACTCTAACGCCTGGCTTCCAGACAATGGGAGAGGAATTAATGAACCTGTCATCCAAATTAAACTACAAGAAACGGAGAATGAGCATTTAATCTGCAAAATTCAATTAATAATATGTTTTTATTATTTCTATCTGCACTTACAACTTGGGAGCTCAAGAATTACAAACTGCATTCATCACACGTACATATATTTTTAGTAAACCCGCACTGTTGAGAATCTACTACGTATTAACGGAGTCCCTGTCAAAGATAACTATCTTAAATTCCCTTGACGCTGGCCTGATGGAGCAGTGGTCTAAGTGCTGGTGGCTTCTCACAATTCGTCCGAGATGGGTGCTGATCGAATTATTACTGGGTACGGATAATATTTTGTTCTTATGGCACTGTCTCTTTCCATTACCTGGAACCAGTGGCCTTAAATTAGTCTCAAGCCAATGTATTCGACTCATTGAGTTCTACACTCTGCTCGTTAAAAATTTACTCTGATAGAGAACAGAGAAAAAAACTCCGGTTCTCAGTTATGTAAGCAGAGACAGCCTATGGGCGTTTATCCGAATATGTCCGGGATCCAGTCCTGATGTGGCATGGGTAATACGCTTCTCATACAGCACCGGACCTGCTGTCTCTCCAGGGCAAAAAAGGGTCCCAAATCAAAAGCGGTTCACGCTAAACTACCTGGTCCCTAGTTTTCCTGAGGGCGGTTGCTAAATCAGGAAAGCAGAACATAGTATAAGAAATTACTCCTTCCGATTTGTGACAACTTAGTTTTACTATTCTTGAACTTTAAGCACTAAATTCAAGGCAACAATATGCATTAATAAAAGGCACGTTGTAATCTATTAATTTTTGGAATAGCCAGTCTTTTCTGTACGAAGGGCATTCCAACTGCCTACTCCAACTCCTATCTTTGGCAATTTGTGCACCATATTCCAGCCCGAACTAGAACTGAAGTTAGGAATGTAGAAAATAATATTGATTCTTGAATATCAATATTGGGAGAAAGGATGTTGGTTAGAAATGTAATGTATAATTGCTTACATGCTTCTTGCATTCATTCAGATGATTTCCGAAAATGATGGAGAAATATAACAGCTCTATGAAATTGAAATTCGTGAGATCTTGGAAGGATTATTTTCGAAAAATCGACAGGGAAGCTTATGTTACCTGTGAAAAGGAGGAAAATGGTTTTTCAAACCTTTTTGTTCATTACAGTCACAAACACGTTTTTATTATACATTTCATTTAGCAATTTCCAAACGTAACGATTTAAACTTTTTCCGACCCGTTTCATTCATATTTAATTTCGTTCAAACTTTTCCTTGTGACATGACAGACTTTGTTAATATTCTTAAAGTTCCGCCTCAATTTCTTTCACAGCTTTTCTGTAGGAAGACTTATTAAATAGTTTATCCATTAATTACTCTGAGGATCTTTTTGATTTTAAAACAAAACTACGTTTCCCTTTCATTTATAAGATTGCAGTGGCAGCTTGTGATAAGCGGATCGAGTGATGTGTCACAAAATGAGGATCCATTAAGAATCAATCTACTTCACTGAAAGATGATCACCTCTTCTGCTTTTCAAGGAAGCAGAGCGGTCAATGTTATCATCGCGAAACGGCTCTTTAGCTTCAAGTTTCGAGAATTCTTTTTGTACAGCGACAGTGGTAGAAATTCATCAAATATAAGGGACAGTCATTTCTATCTGATTCATGGACGAGAACAAATTATTTTTTTCTCATTTCCCTATAGCCCTATCGGACGTGGGTTTCCATTGTGCCGCTAAAAGTGTCGAACGACAAAATGTGCTACAAATATATTGAAAACAACACTGCGTCATCAAGATAAATAGTTATTTAACTATTATTAAATGTATCTCCGTATCGCCTTCGGAGTAAAAAAGGTAGCTGGTAGCTGCATTTGAAAAATGGAAAAACTCATATATTTTCTCAAGATAAAAACACAACCAGATTCAATACAGAAAAATGAGAATGCCAGTAAGGCTCTGATATTGAAATCAGAAAAAGCGGAATGTGCCATTATTTAAAGAAGAGAGGCTTAAATGCCATCATGGAAACCAAAGAAAGCAAATCTTGCCAAAAACTTGCACAAAAACGGTGATTTAAATAAATGATGTGCAAGTGCTTTTATTATAATCAGTACATAAATTTATTATAATAACTTATTTCATAACTTGTAATTATAATTGCGATTCCTCATCAGTACGTAAACTTTTTATAAAATTATAATAATTTATTTAATAACTTATTATTAAAATGACGATCCCTCATCAGTACATAAACTTATTACAATATTATAATAACTTATTATTATAATGGCAATCCCTCAGCAGTACATAAACTTGTTTAATGCATCTAGTTTTTGGAAAGAAATAAAATTGCTAAAAAGGGAACTTGCAAAGTTAACATAAAGAACATAGAGCTGAATAATACAGTATGGGAAGTTTTCGTTCTCCTACCTTCATGCGTTAAATTTCCCAACCGAAAAGTATTATTTTTAAAAATAATGCAAAAGGAAAATTGTTGTTTCTGAAAAAAACAACAACAAAAAATTAACAGCTGGTTTGTTCTGTTTTTGGAAGAGGATACAGTTCGAGTAATTTTCATTCATCGCTTTACTTTCCAAGCATCAATCTACGCAGAACAAAACATTGTCAAGTAGTGCACCAACACCAGCTTTTTGTCTAAAGCAACGTGGATAATTTGTTTATTTTAGTAACGACATTCAATTTGGTTTTGGGATACTTAACTTTGTTATGGAGCAGCCGCGTTGAGATCATGTTCAACTGTTTACCATGGCAGCGAAATTCAAATTGCATTTCAGAAATTTGTGTTCCAATTATATTAAGAATTTTTTAAGTTTCACCTTTTACAGAAAAAAGTGCAAAATTTATCCAGAGTGTTCTTCAGGAGATAAATTAAAATACGCTTAGAAAACGATACGTGATGTTGGATATATGTCAAACTAACGCCATTTTTTAATCTTTTACAAATCGACAATAAAGTCAAAATCTGAAATACCTTTAAAAAAAGAAATGTTTTATTTTAATCGTTAACCACATACGTGGGATCCAGGAAGACTCCAGGACAAATGTTTTTGAGTGTTCATTTTTTTCATGTGTGTGGTTAAGGGTTAATAAAATTCGAGAGGTTCATGGTGTTAAATAAGTAAGAGTGGTCTCCCATCTATTGGTCATGCTCTAGTACTTTCGGTGTCGAAAACATTTCAGCAACGAAAAGGTATCTGCGGGATTTAAATCAGATGGATTAACATCAGAATATCAATTTCTAGATATTTCAACATATGAGTTAAAGCTTCCGAAAGCATCACAAAGGTGTTAAACAGCTGGGTACGAAATTAACAGCAGAGTTCAGGTACTGTTTAACCCTCCGAGCGGTATCAACGGGCTGTTCGCGTTCAAGGTCACCCCTTTCTAAAACGGCTCAACCGCGTCAGAGTCGTTCTCTCTCTACTACTTCGAAAGCGGTTTGACCGCACCAGGCACGACTTCCCTGACTACTTCCTAAATCAGTTTGAAAGAGTGGAATGCGTTCACTATTGTCTTGGGGGTTAATGGCGTTGGCGCACTGGGTGCGTTTCTAGCGCAAGGGCAGCGATTTTTAGGGTAGGATACTCCATAATTTGTAATCCCTTTTTTGTGCTCAAAGGCTGTTTCCCAAGTAGCCTTAATTTACATCTTTCAAATGAAAGTCACTTTTGCACAGGTATGGATTGTAGTATACACCTTTTGTGTTTAGGAGGCACAGTTTTTCAGGTAATCCAAACATTGCTTTCACATAGGAAAATCACCATTTTGTTTTCCCTTGGCAAAATAGTATTTCTGTCCATGCTTTGAGAGGGAAATTAGTTTCACTTTCAACATTTTTATTTCGGTTGTTTGCGAAATTTGGCAAAGGTTCTGCATGTGATGAATACATTCGATTACCAAAGTGGGTTATTGATACATCTGATATCATTACAATCCTTAAATTCACTGCGAAACTAGTCTTTGGACATATCATGATATATCCAAATTCCTTTTATTTTTCTCAGTTGCGCTATGCTATTTTGATATATTGTAAGTACTCCTTCGATTAACAAAATCTTAAGATAATTACCAATATTTTATAATAGGTTATAAACTTTAATTAAATGTATAGTTACTTAAACGTATTTTAGAATTGTGCAAACAAAATGCTAAAATATTTCTGTCATAATTACGTTTTGAAGTGTTTGTGCAAAAAAAAAAACAGTTCAAAATAACACCTTTTCTAATCCACTTCTCACAAACATTAGTACCTAAAAAACAAGTTAGGTGCATACACATTTTACCATTTAATTTTTTTACGTGTAATGAAAAACGATAAATAAACACACGTATGATAATAATAAGAGAAACTTTAGAAATGTGTCGATCTTTCCTCAAACTCAATGCGTAATGCAACCTTTTTCTGGTCTCCAATACGATAAAAAGTATTTATCTGATAAGATCATTATTTCAATTGTTCGAGCGACATATTCTGAAAAATGCATCCTATTGAATTTTCTGATTGCTTTAAAATGTGAAACGTTACTTAGAAACGAAAAAAAATCCAAATTTCAATAGCATGTCTAAGCAATTCAGTATATCATTCTGCATCTATCTATCAATGAGCATACTTGAAACTTCAAATTTCTCACTAAGTGGTGTAATGTACAATGATGGTTACCTAAAATCCTGGGGTGTCTGAATAACTGGTGGCATGAAGCCCGCCATGCAATGCCAAAAATTTGGATAAATTGTCTAAATACAAAAAAATATTACATAACATTTGATAAAAACAAATTAGGCAAGAATTGCAAACGTCAACCCTGTTGGATTCTAGGGACACAGCGTTGTTTTCTAAACATGTTCACCAAAAATACTGATAATTGGCTGGATATAAATTTCCGCTTTTTTTTAATTCATCATGTTTAAATAACGCAGCAATGTCATCAATTTGAAGCATTCTTTCGTTCAGCTGAAACGAAAATATGCGCATCACAATTAGTAATATACAAATGTAGGGCAATAATAATATAAACTGTTGGAATTGGCTTCTCTCTGCATGTAGTTTCTTTCGTTCGTTTTCAGTGAAAGTAGATAAACAATAAATTATATGCTGTTATTACAGAGTCCCATGCGGTAGAGGGAAAACTTATCAAGCATTTGTGGTTTGTGTTGGAACAAGAAGGCAATAAAAAAACCTGTTGGAATTAGCTTCGCTCTACATGTAGTTTATTTCATTCACTGTGAGTGAAAGTAGATAAATAATAAATTATAAACTGCTACTCGAGAATCCCATGCGCTAGAGGAAAAACGTTTTATTAGGTCTTCGTCAGTTTCTGCATACACACACCTTGAATAATTTTCGGTAGCATAAGCGGACCTTACAAGGTCAGTAATACTGACTTTACTTGAAAGTTATGACAGTATTATTGAAAGTGTAAGAACGCCAGAAATGGGATGACGGCCAGGATCAGAATATCGGTAATAACTTGGATTCAGATATCGGAACGGCAGTAGTGGCGGTTGGGAAGGTACCGATACTGATTTAGTGAGGGCGGTTGTATCATTACTCCATCATTTATCAGTTCGAATTTCGGGGCCGTGATTGAAATTTGTGTCACTGTTGGCAGTAATCACCCCAAGTGCAAAGTCCACGCAAGCGAGGACATTGAACAAGAAGATTATTGAAGAAAAGTTGAAATTCTTCGGAACCTCGTTGAAACATATGAAGCTCTTCCAGATATGTGAAATTATTCACATCCATCGTACATGAACAAAACATAAAGATATGTAGCTCTAGCTAACCTGGTAAGCATTTATATTAAAATGAAACCAAGACCAATCGTACTGAGGTGAGGAAGAAAATAAAAACACTCAGATCAATCTCAGATAACACAGTCTGTCCTGCTTAAGATGGTTTCAATCATTTGGAAAAATTTATTAAATGAATCTTTATTCATGTGGAAATATTATTTTATCATCCACTTCCGTAGCACTTATTTCCTTCAGTAAAATGACATCTGAATACTTATCATGTTGTATTAGCCATTGCTTCATTCAATATCCGGACTTAGCATGAGTTTCGTTCCTTAAGCTAAAATATTAGGCTAAACACGCTCTTATTCGCACACCCATTCTCGAATGCAGACAAAATCGGTGTACTCTGCGTGACGACTTGACTGGTGTTGAAACAAAATAATGACATTTAACAATGACGGTGTAAGGTGTGTAAGAAGTGTAAGAAGTGTAGGGTTAATGATGTGGTAATCACGGAGCGAAAATAAAGTGCAGGAATGACAGTATTACTGAACGTGTAATGTCCGCTTTAGGTTTTCTTATTTTCAAAACTGGATTTAAACATGTATTATTTTGTATGAAGAGATAACTTTTTCACGGTATCCTGATACGATCGGCATAAGGCTGGGTGGATGAGAAGAAAATGAAGCGAGTGATGCGTTTATGCTTAACATGGTATGTCTTTCGTCTTAGAGCATTGTCGGAAGTTGAGGAAGCTTTAGGCCTTCGTTTTACGAAGAACTGATTTCAAACTCGGAACGAATATCGGCAGCTCTTATTCAAAAATCGGGTCTAGTTCATCGCTAACCAGAGTTTGTTCGTTGATATTTTTCTGTACATTCATTTGTTCTATGAAACCTTTGGGACAAATGTTCTGTTGAGAAGGACCATATCTGCGTGTTGTGTGAGTGCGTGAAGTTTGCAACAAGTATACTGTTGAAAAGCATTTCAAGTGAATGAAATATGGGGAGTGCTTAAGCGCTGAATTCTGGCAATGTGTCATAGATGGGTACGTACTCGTATCCCTGTGAGGTATGGATGTCATGTGTTTGTCTTACGGCACTGGCCGAATTCCTTCCTTTGAAGCGCGGACCCTAAAATACGAACGCGAGGGTATTTATAACAATTCCAGTTGCTAATTTTATTCGTTAAATACAATAGGTTTAATATATTCTTGAATAGCTGGTATCAGTGATTTTTGTAATCTAAAATTTTCTAATTGCCAGCAGAGTTAAGGGCTGATGTGTTGGTACTTGAGGTGATGTAAAATGGAAACTCATCTTATTAGACGGGGTTTGTGGTACATATTTCAAAACCTGTATAACAGTTTTAACAGAGTTCCTTTTCCGCGATTTATTAATAGTTTTTCAGTAATCACGCTAGATGAAGTAACGCATTATTCATTTCATTAAGAAGGAAATAAAGGGAAATGTTTCACGTTTGGTCAAATGCAGCTTTCAGTTGCAGGATGGTCGTTAAACCACGAATAAAACGAAAATGATAAGTAAAAAAATGCTTGGCATTTAAAATAATTTGACCTGCCAGATTGCCAGTTGGTCTCATTTGTGCGATTCTAAATAGTTGTCCGAGTTCGGTTTGTGTAAACTTCTCCCATAAAATATGGCATGGTGTTGTCCCACAATACTCACTTTCCCTTTTCTCTGGAACGGGTGATTGCGTGAGCTATCAGAGGTGTTCATGCTAGTCGTTAAAAGACACGGACACAAATGTATACAAAAAACGAACGTTTTACTATGTACGTATATACTGAGGTCTATAAGATATAACTGTTTCTTACACGGTGCTAATTCGAGGAAACGCGGAATTACATCTGTTCAATAAATCATTTTTTACGCTTTCTAACCGTTGGTTGAAGAAGCGTATATGCTCCAGCTTTGTGCGTCCGTCCGTCTGTCCGCACGATAACTGGCGTAAAAATGGTTCGATTTCGATGAAATTTTAGTATGTGGTAGGGGACCACTTGGGGACGAACCCTATTGAAAATGGGACAAATGGGGTCAAAGGTCACGACGTACGAGCGGAATCATTCCATTGCCTTTATGCGTCATAACTTGCGTAAATATGGTTCGATTTCAATGAAAGTTAACTATGTGGTAGGAGACCGCCTGGGGAAGAACCCAACTGAAAAAAGACGAAATGTGGTCAAAGGTCAGGACATAGGATTGCGATCCATTCCATCGCCCTTATCTTATATTATTAAGGTGGACGTCAAGCAATTTTACTTCCTATACTTCTAATGGAAAAACTTTTGTACACATTTTCTTCACAATTAATGTGTTCCCAAGGATGAAAATTTTAACATCGATTAAAATAACTTCATATTATAACTTGGAAAACTTAATATTTTCTAAAACATAACCATAATTATATTAAAAATCAATAACTTATCCTTTGGTGGTGTTGAAACCAGGAAAAAGATGGCGCGACCTGTACTTTGATGACGTTAGTGGACAATTAAAAGTTGGATTGCATAATTACGGTTATGTTTTAGAAACTATTAAGTATTCCAATTTATGAAATGAAGCTATTTTAATCATGTTAAAATTTTAATCCTGGGAACGTATTAATTGTCCAGAAAAAAGATGGCGCGATCTGTATTTTCATGACATCAGTAGACAAACAAATGTGCGGATCCTATTAAAGTTTTATGACGTCATACTCTTGCTGGCGGTCGCAATTCCCATCTGCCTCATTACGTCACACGTTGTGTGCGTAAGTTCGTCCGCACGATAACTCGCGTAAAAATCGTTCGATTTCGATGAAAATTTAGTATGTGGTAGGGGAACACCTGGGAAGGAACCCTATTGAAAATTGGGGAAATGGGGGTCAAAGGTCAGGACATAGGAGCGGAATCACTTCCATCGCCATTATGCATCATAACTTACGTAAAAATGTTTCGATTTGGATGAATTGTTAGTATTTTGTAGGGACCTGTCTGGGGACGAATCGCATTGAAAATGGGCGAAATGGGGTCAAAGGTTAGGACACAAGAGCGGGATCTATTCCATAGCCCTTATGCACCATAACTTACGTAAAATTGCTTCGATTGCGACAAAACTTTATCATGTTATTTCGGAGGTATACTGCACCAGTTCTGTTGAATATCATCGAAATGAGATCAAAGGTCAGGGCAGAGGAGTGAGATATATTCCACAGCCATTTTCCTCATAACTTGAGTAATAACTTCAGTAATGATTTCTAGTATGTTGGAAAGCGTATCATTATCAATGCATTGTAAGATTTTACTAACTTGTTTAAGTAGTCCCGTGGTTTTCGAAATGCATATAAAAAGAAGACGAATGAAGAAAAAACTATATTACGATGTAACACCTGTTTATACGCCTGTAACAACAGTAACGAAATGATCAATAGGCCTATCTCATTTTTAAGTATTATTTGCAAACTGCACTGCAAATAAAGGAACATTTATGGCACTACAAGAAACGATTCACGCATCTCACAAGGAATTCCATTTTTTTTGTAATTGATGACATTTTATTCTCCGTCTACTAGCTCTAGACCCACTCAACGTAACTTAACATGAATTGAATTCCAGAACGTCAGAACACAGAGTTCATATTTCTAAGATTCATGATATCTCATCTAATGCCTATTTCCGTTACACCAATTTATTTAAAGAAATGCGGATTTAGGTTCCAGACACAGAAATATTTGGCTGAAAACAACTGTGCACTAAGCATCCTGCATTATTTCATATTAATAATTGAAAATTATGCAAATCAGCCTAGGTGAAGTCTTCATAAATTTGCAATTCGCTGTTCTGCTATTTTCGATTCAAATACAACACGAATAACAAATCTTGAAAGTCACAAAACTTATAAGATTGGTACAGTTAAATACCAAGACTTTCTTACGTTTGTTTAACAAAGGTAAAATCTTAAATCATCATGAAACACACCTACTGGGATGCAGTTCCTTCCAATTTTATAGAAGTTCTGAAATCTTTATTATAGACCTTAGCTACAATATTACCTTAGTGAAAAATATATACAGATAAAACATTTTCCCTTTTCATTTATCAAGTCAACACAATGGTGAAAATGGAGCGCTTAATTTTCTGAAATTACAAATCTTCCTTCTTCCGCATTTTATTTCAATCCATTCTGAGTGCTAATTTAAAAAAAAAAAAAATCAGGAGTTCCCTGTAAGCAAACTAAACAAAATTAATAGTGTCCTAGTCTTATCCGCAATGAGTAAATACATGTTGCTGCTCATACACAGAGGGGCAAACTCTTATGCATACCTCACATTAATTTCAGAATTGTTCCAGGTAGGGCATTTCGTATTTTGGATTAATTTTTACCAGCAAATGTTTCAGTGAGAGCTTTGAATTTCTTTATTTCTTTTCCAGTAACACATTTTTGAAAGATGATTTCCTTTTTCATAGTAAGACGTGAAACCCTTAAGATACATTTATAGAATTTTCTTCGTTAGTCGTTAAGATCATTTTCTGTGGGAAGTAAATTTATCGTAGGGATAACATGCTAGCCTTTGAGCAGGCTTTTAAGTTCAATCATTATGAAGTGATCATGTGACGCAGTTTTGCAATTTTGCGGTATGAAAACTTGAATTTTTCATTAGCCTTAAACGTACTACAATTTTCTGTGCTACACAAACACAAATGTTAATTTAGCGGCCTGGTTGCAAGAAATTTCGACAAAACAATTCTGTTTCCCCACTAGTTTCAGCAGTATTGATCATCAACTTGCTACTGCTAATAAACGCTTGCTTCGGATCTTTATTCTCTGTTTTATAAGCTAAGGCATAATGGGAAAGGAAAGGAAAGTAGCACTGACACTCTCATATGATCCTTTGGTTAGAAACTAATGACTCAAACATCTCTGTCCTTTGTTAGGTCCGTCATTATTATTACAACAACATTCTTTGTGGACTATTATTCAGAAAGGATAAGTGCCGATGATACCATAAACGACGACAAAGTGAAAATCCTCCAAATACGTGGCGCCAGTGAATAAACAAAGACTTTCCACGTTAAAACAACACATAGCAACCGAAAAAGTGTTACTTATACATGCAGTAGATTTTCCATATACATTGGAAAAACGTGGAAAGAGTGATATCTTTGTTTATTTACTGACACCACGTATTTGGAGGATCTTCACTTTGGATTTAACTGCTATAATCAATATATCGCCAGTGCCGTTAATGCCCACCAGATGGGGAAGTCTCTGTAGCTGAGCCCATCTTACAGATTTACGATGTCAGAAGCTGACAGAAAAACACACATAGCGCTGTGGATTGTATTCCACCGTGGTGTAAGACTAACGCGCTCAGCTAGATATCGAGAGATCTGGAATTCCATTCGCCAGCGGTAACCTAATAACAATTATCGCGTTGCTGCGTCTTGCGTCTTGCTTTAACGTGGAAACAGCTATGTCTTTGTTTTTAAACGACGATTTTCAATAAAAAAGCTAAGAGTTCCATGATACAAGGCATAGAGGTAAAGAGATAGCCACACTGATATAATGCCTTTAGCTAGAAACAACTGATCAAACATATTTCTCCTTTGCTTGGTTCGTCGCCATTGTTGCAGCGATTTTCGTAGGTAATCAGTCAGAAATGATGAATTCCGATCATTCTCTAAATGACCACTTTTAAGGGAAAAACAATGGGATGAAACAGACGCTTACTCGTCCAGAGGTTCGCTCATTCCAGCTACGTTCGGCACATTTTCACAAGAAGGAATGTAATCGTATGAGCTGATTTCATCCCATTTTGCTAACCAAGTGTTCATTCACGAGATCTTTCGAGAGGGTAGCCATCCCATCATCAGGTAAAATACACTAAAAACGGATGCATGAGGAAGAGTGTTATATATAGTCCGATGGTAATGCATGACGTCAATAGTTGTTACAGCGTGGATTCAAGATAATGGGGCAGAGCTCACAAGAAAGGGTAACATAGTCTACTCACCGGGGCGAGGGGTGTTGGGGGTGTTGCTAACAGCAGGTCAATGGGCCTGGCATCCCGAACGAATTATTTTAATGGCGGTGCACTAAAACAAGACAGCTCATTGTTACAACATGCGTAACATGCGTCGTCGGATTTGTACATAAATGAATAGGCTCTCAGCAAGAAGTGCAGCTCGCTTTGTTTTCAGGCTTTCTAATTCTCTGGTGTCGTCCCATATGGGGGTGTGGGAACTACTGACCAAGGGTCGTGACAGAGAAGTTGCCGAAGACCGGCACCTGACATTATATTTATGTTCAGCCTCTCACACTCCCAGTGTCCTAAGAGCACATCCGATGTGCGTTTAATCCTTAGCAGAGGGCTGATAACTCCGAAGGGGGATACAGTATATATATGGTATGAACATAAATATAATATCCGATGCCGGTCCTGCGGCAACTGCTCTGTCACGACTCTACGCTAGTGGTTCCCACAACCCATATGGACGATACCAGAGTAGTAGGAAGCCTGAAATCCAATCTAGCTAAACTTCTTGGCGAAAGCCTATTTATTTTACAAATTCGGCAAAGCATGTTGTAATGATGACCTTTCCTGTGTTTTTCCACCGTCACGGAAACCGCTGGTTAGAGGTGCCAGGCCCATTGATCTGCCGTTAACAACCAACACCCCCACCACCCCTCTCCCCGGTGAATAGATTATCTTTCCCTTTATTTTTTGAACTTGCTCCATCATCATGAGTCAGCGCTGTAACTATTGACGTCTTACATTACCATTTGACTGTGTATAATACTCGGTTCCTCATGCAATTTTTTAGAGTATTTGACTTGATGATGAGACTGCTGCCTTCTCGAAAGATCTCGTCATTTATTTTAAAGTGTATATAACATTTTGTGCGTATTAAAGCATGGTGAATATTCATACATCGCTGTTTTTTAAATATCGGGCAGTGACAGCATCGTTTATTGTGGATTTCCTTTTTTCAAGGAAGATTAAAGGGTTAGAGAAAGATTTTATCTTTTTGCCGGCTGGAAATAACATGCTTTTGATATTCATCTTGTCAATGTATAAAATTTGAGATAAAACATAAAGACAATGTAAACCAATACGAAATATTTCATTTATAATTAGCTATTTACTGTGTTATGTATTGGTACATAAGACTACATAGGAAATTTAGGGACATAAGACTAGAAAGGAAATTTAGGGACATAAGCCTAGAAAGAAAATTTAGGGATTCATTCATTCTAATCGTAGTACCAATCATGATTAAAACAAACCTTACTTTTCAGAATGATTCCAGTGCTTCCCTTTCTAAAGTACACGTGTTTCAAGCAAGTGATTTCTATGCTGATGCATCAGGCATTTTTAAACTGAAATTACAAACTTTCAGCATTGAACTACTGTAAGCATTTACGAAACGAATAGAACTATGTAATGCCCTGCGTCTCATGATAATGGATATAATATCTGGGGTTCCGAGGTTACCTGACTTTGGAAATTGTAATATTTACAAACTGCTAGGGATTTTATAGGTATACTACACATATGAAAGTGAATAAATAAGAGTGGCATCTTCTTGCGATTGTAGTCTCGTTAATATGGCGAATTCCGAATTTTACGTATTGGAATTCGTAATACTGTTTTCATCCGGGTCCGTCGGTAATTGCCGTATGAAATATTGTTTCCCGACTACTCTTATGCAAACCAACCAGTTGTATCAGCAGAAGGGTTTACAGAAAAAAAATCGTGTGTGCACATTTTTCCTCACGCTAAACATAATTGAAATGATGGCTAAATAAAATAATACCAGAGATCTTAGTCTGACTTTGATTTCTTTATTAAAAATACTCAGGTTTTTTACCAATTTTGTTTATAATCGAATATGGTTTACTAAAATAAAAAACAGTAAAAATATCAGGAAGGCTATTTTCAGCTGAATTCTATTATGAGTATATATTACGAAGCCTCAAAATGACTAATCGATTTTTAAAGATAATTTAGTTCACTGAAATATCATTTGCTTAAGCTTTAATTTAAAATATGAAATCGCTCTTAACCGTAGAAAACAAATCCTGTTATCAGAGAAACTCCAGACCACGTTAAGTTCTTTGATATTCACGAAGATCAGCATTTATTGAGCACTGACGATATTCAATTATACGCGGAATGCTACGATTAAGAACTGTTTCGATCATTTTTGCTGCTGTGGTGCTGTGGTGATATGGCGCATGCGTGCTGACTTTCCTCGATTGTGCATAATCCGCAGACGCCATTACTAGAACAGCTGACAGGGTTTGGGTGCTGTTCTGTACGTTTAACATATTTAAGAAGATTGAGCTACTGAAAACAATGAGGTAAAGTCAGTAATTTGATTTTTGCCTGTAGTTAAACGGCCATGAGTAGTAGAATTGAGTCAGAAAGCGATTTCGCTTTATGAATGATGACCAATATAAGCAATAAATAGCAACATGAAAGTTTCCTTCTGAGAGTTGTGCAGAAATTCGTGCAGTTATAAATGAAGAAAGTAATGTTTTTTGTACGAGAAGAGAAACTGGAAACTGTGGTTTGTGCTTTAGGTTGACTGCATTGGCATAAATTAATTTAAAAAAAATACAATCTCATAATTCGGATAAACAGGCATCTAAAAGATGTTAATCTAAAAACACGTTTTGTAAATTGGAATGAAGAAAGAAGATAAATTAATGGTGAAAAAGGCATATTAGAATCGCACTTTGCAAACATAAGACAACAACAACAAAAAAAAAAAGGAAAAAAAAACGGGACATCTGTCACTACATTATTTTGCCGCCCCGGTGGCGCAGTGGTCTAACGCGCTGGCCTCTGATCATTCGTCCTTAAGGGGTCCGGGTTCGAATCCCGGTCAGGCATGGATGTTGTGTTTGTCTTACGGCACTGGCTCTCTCCCTTCCCTGGAGCCAGTGACCCTAAATTAGGGACGGGCGACTGCTTATAGCCCATTGAGTTGCTCACGGTGGTCGTTAAACCTTCAATCAAAAAAAAAAAAAAAAAAAAAAAACTACATTATTTTTCATCCCTGCTTTCTAGAGACGTGTAGTTCGCGATTCTTTCGAATAAAACGAATCATCAGACTAAGTCAGTGGCGAACGAATCTTTCAAGAAAAGAATCGATTCCACGAAAGAGCCGATTCCCTGAATGAAACAGTCATTTAACTTCTTACTAGACATTTGCTCAGGGTTTAACGCCGTGGTTCATTCATGTTCTAGTTAGAATATATTTTGCTGTTCAGAAGTGCACAAATGCAGTACATTACGTGAACGTTTTGAAACGAATTGATAGGAAAACTAAGGTACAAATTTCCCGTAAGAATTAAAAACCAATTTAGACTTATTTTCATTAGACTTAAAAAACGGCCACTAAACCCCAGGAACTATCAACGAAAGGGTCACATTCAGAATCGTTTCCCTAGATACAGATCGTTCTCTAAGATAGAAGAATCAAATGACCGAATCTTTCTGGTAAGTCGAATCAAAGCAATCAATTATTTCAAAATAATCAGTTTGAGCATCTCCAGTGTTCTCGAGACTCACTTCAAAGTACGGATAAATAACTAAACATTTCCAAGCTGCAACTGTTTATTTTTGACGTTAACCTAACTAAAGGTGATTTAAAAGCATCAAGACGTTTATAATGAAACAAAGATTACAAGTGAGATTATATTTAAAATTTATTTTACAGAGATTTAACTGTAAGCTGTTAACAAGTTTATTTTCGCTATAATAAAGGATATGATAAAAATGTAAAATAGGAAAAAAATGCTAACATCTTCTCTTAAAGGATTTATATGATGAAAATTAAAATTCAATGCCCTTATTACGTCTTAAAGCAATACACAATGTGTCTAATAATTGTTTAAACAGTATTTGGAATAACGTTTCTTTCAGTTTAAAGGAAGGTGGTCCAGAAACAGAGAAATTTGCTTTTATATAGACAACGTGAGTCCTAATCTCGTCCCTTAATGCGATACGCATGGAAAGGCAACGTGATGATAAATACTCTCATTAGCTCTACTTCTTGTTGGGTTAAAGGTACGACATTCAATAAACCAAATTCATTAAACGGGGGATTGTTGCACAAAATAAGACATTAGGATGTTAAGCACTGTATGTGTTTTATTTAAAATACAATTTAGAATGTGGCTCCCATTAGATACTATTGTTACTTAGCGCTAATCTCTCTATTCTAAAACAAAGTAACTGCCGTTGCCGCCACCGATGTTTTAGAAATTTCGCGATACTTGCGCTTTCCTAGCTCGCAGCGTAAAAAATATTGAGCACAAAAATATGAAATTTACATTGTTTGTATAGAATTGCTTGGAGATTACGTTGAAATACCCGTTTTTTTGTTCTAGTGATACTTCAAGAGTTATTGTATTTCAAATGTAAGGTAAGCAAAAAAGCGCTATCAGTTCGCGTTCCGGACACCCTAACAGCAACAGAACCAAGAATCTTTGTAGGCTTGTAGGTCCCTGACTGAATATTTGCACCTCGTCACCTCCCCCCTTTTTTCATGAATTTCGATTTAATTTAGGAGAAATAAAATTTTTAAATTTCACAAAATTCTTTATTTCGCGATAGGGATCCATTTTGAAAACGGATGTATGGCAAATTATAAATCATAATGCATTGCAATTCTTACAGCATAAACTCATAACTTTCATACATATTTAAAAAATTAAGAAAAAATCATTTTCTGATTTTTAAGCATTTTTTAAAGACGCAAAGCAATGGAAAGAACGGTTTCCTCTATTTTAATGGTAACCACACAGGAAAGTTCTGGTTTCGTAACTAGCTGTAATAGTGTCGCAGCTATTTTTAACATCTCTTCCCATTTTGTGAAAGGTCAAGCTACAATCAAACATTTCTTGATGTAGTGCTTAATGACGTAGTGACTCTTTTAAAGTTCGGCGTTTTCAGCTTTCATAAAATGAAGAAAAATAAAATTGGTGGCTATGGAACATTTCTATGCTAGAAAGTTTCGCGAATTGTCCGACCACTTCTACAATAAATGACCTGGAGATTTGAACACTGTCATGTTGATAAATCGTGTGGTCCAAATACCTAGAAGAGTCCGAAAACCATAAGAAAAAAATCAAAATCTCAGCTTTGGAACATTCTCTGCTTGAATTTTTTGTAAATTATTCAACCATTTCTCAATAACCTTGAGATCTGAAAATTGGCATACTGATAGTCCTAAAGGTCCGGATACCTAAAAAAGTCTACAAACCAAACAGTTTAAAAGGGAGGTTTAGCTTTACTGTTCGAAAGGCTGATAGGTTTAGAGATAATTATTCCAAAAACTTTGAAATGCTGTATTAAGTCCATAAAATTTTGATTTAAAATTAAAGGACGCAAAAGTCTGATCAGATTTACGTCAAACCGTATGCATTAAAGTCACAACCCTGTTCTAAATCGTGAAACAATTACGGTATTTATGTTACTTTCCTTCCCTTTAATTGCGTTTCCTTTCTTTAATTATATTTTCAACAACTTATAGATTCATCTTTCGGAAAAAGGGCATAGCTGCCAGTCCAAGAAAATAATAAGTGGATTAATTGCTATTGGGGGCAAATCCTTATGTTTTTGATAATAGATTTTCGTCCAATTTTTTCTGGATTTTAACTGCTTCCAGATCGACAATATTTAGTACTCAAAGTGATGGAATGCAATCATTGTGCCACAATACCTCCTGTAGAACTCCATGGATCAGTTTTCTGGCAATGGAATTAAATTTTACTGAAATGATGATATGGCGATAATATTAGATAACCTGCTAAATCATGATACACCGAGAAATCGATCAGCCAAAACATTGGAAACACATACCTAATATAATACAGGTTGCCCTTTACCCGCCAGAAGAGCTAGCACCCGATGAGGGATAGATTCAACGAGGTGTTCGTAGGTGTCTCCGTATATTTGGTACCATGACCACAGACTTTGCAGTTCCCGCAAATTACTTGTTTGGTGTGATTCTAATCGTACCCACGGTTTTTCTAACTGAAACTACAAATGCACGATAGGCAGCATGTCCGGCGAATTTGGGGACATGGTAATTAATGGGTTTGTTCTTCATTTTCTTGGAACCATTCCTGAACCTTCCTCGCAGTGTGGTATGGAGCATTGACTTGTTAAAAAACGCAATCTCCCCCAGAAAATACAGTCACCATAAAAGTGTGTCTTTGGTCAGCAACGACGTTCAGATCCGTGACATTTAGCTGTCAGAGTTTGCTGTACGCGGTGTTCCCTGGGAAAACATTGCCCAGATTACGTACGCCCTACAGCAGCCTGAATTCGTCCCACACTGCATGCAGGTCAGAAGGCTTCCTTGAGTAAACGGCACACACGTGCTCATCTGCCGACATGGTGTAAGAGAAAACGGGATTCGTCGGAGCGGAGATCTTCTTAGAGTCTCCTAGGGTCGAGGGTCTATAAGCACCTGTTTTAAATATACCATAAGCACCTGTTTTAAATACACCATAAGCACCTGTTTTAAATACACCATAAGCACCTGTTTTAAACATGAGTTATTGTCAAATGTGTTAAAAGGCCCAAGTACGGTTAGTTAAAGGCAAAGAGGTAGGTTTAATTGGAGTCGTAGAAAAGAATGGGAACGGCTTATTCCAAAATCTACATTTTTCTTCCATTGTCATCAAAGAAATTCTTGAGGCTCTCCACTCAGAACATTAGATATCAGTATTTCCTACACACTAAACACAGTACAAAATTAGTAATTGTAATTCATTTTGATATATACTACAGAAAATGGCATACATGTCATCTTTATTATTAAAAGTAACCCTCTGCGTATGGAGAAATATGCACTTTCCCAAAGAAGCAAAAGGAAAACTGAAAGTTATGATACATTTCATGAAGTACCTGGCGAAAAAACAAAACGGAGTGTTTCTGTTCCTTTCTTCTAGTTGATGCGTTGAAAAAAAGATAAATCAGATATTATTATGACAGACTCCAATCTGTATCTTTAAATTTGATTTTGGTATTAATTTAACCCATTGCAGATGCTTCTTTATGTTGTGTTTATTTCGATATATACTTTTTCAGCATGTATTTTCTTAAAAAAGTTCTAAAATTCCTCAAACTTTCAACTGAACATAAAGAATGGCAACGCTTTAATGACAGACAGCTTCGACAAAGGATTCGGTACTGATAGTAGTAATCCAAACTCACTAATAAATATCCCAACATAATTATAATAACTTTTGTCGTTTGACTCTTATATTTGGTTCGGTATTCCTAATGAAAATGCAGTGGACGCTAGATTGCACGTTTTTCTAGGGAACTACCTTAAAAAACCATATAGTACAATGTAACACACATCCGAGGATTCTAGTATTTGTCTAAGAGTATTTTAGAAATCTAAAATTGAATTGTAAAATTTAGGATTTGCTCATAAAACATTTCACAGTTATACATGTCAGGGACGAATAATATTAATAATGATTGAAGTCAAATTCGCAGTGAAAGGAATAAAAATCTTTACAAATTATAATAAATGTTTTTTCTTATTTCAAAAATTATAAAGCTTATGAAAATCAAACTTATCATTCGAGAACTTTGACTACCGGTCTATATATGAATTCTAAATTACTTGTATGTAAAACCCATTGAAGGTATTTCCAAACAATCGGATGAAATAAAGAAACGGCAGCATAAGTTGATATTTCGCATGGAAAATGGTTCATTTATCTAATGAGCCACATTGCTTCCATCTGAGCGAGACGACACTAGATGTAAGGATATTCGATTTGTTTCAACCTCCGATGAGGTAGAATAACACATACGGGTTTTTTAAATAACCTACAGAAGTGTTTCGTTAATGGAGAGTGAGACTCAGCGGATGACAAAAGAACATTTTTTTCTTCTGAATACAAAGCGATATTTCTTAAGAAAGCATCATGAAATTCTGTACGTATGTTAAATGAGAATCATTATTAGCAAAGTAAAGAAAGTTGAAAATCACGAACTAATTGATCACAATCGTTATGAATTTCCCTGCATGAGCAGAAAACCTGCTATTTAATCTGCATGGCTTGTTTTATACGGGACTTCTGTAACAGAAACTAAAATCACGTTTTCAACTAAATACACTGCCGTGCAAAAATTAAGGACGAGACGGTTTTTCGAACGTAACGTCGTGCAGAAGTGCTCCACATCGACTCAAATCATACCATAAGATCCCCAAGATGTAAGAATATGGGACAAGTGAGCAAAGCCGTCCAAACAAGAAATCCAAAGGATACAAAGGCACTTTATTGAAAAGGTAGCCTCGAGCACAACTGGACAGCAGATAGAAACGTCCGTGTGACAGGCGGCTGCCAAGAAAAATACAGTCTTTAGTAGGGATATGATCACACCTGACTGCGTTGCAGGATTTGCAACGTCTGTCCATGCTGAGGACGAGGTTGCCAAGGAGCTGTTGAGCCATCGTGGCCCATTCCTCTCGCAGCTGCGGAATCGTTGCTAGCGGCAGGTGACGTGCTGCCAAGCGTTTCCCGAGAAGGTCCCAGCCTTGTTCGATTGGATTTTGGTCCGAGGACCTTGCAGGCTAATCCATGCGTTGAATATCTTATGTCTCCAACAGCTCTGCGACAGCCACTGTAAGATAAGGTGTAGCGTTGTCGTCCTTTAAAACGAACTCGGGACCCACAGCACCTCTAAACTGACGCACGTGAGGCAGGAGAACCTCGGTACAACAGCGGACACCAATGAATGAATCTCCTTGGAAGATGTGGAGGTCAGTACGGCTACCAAGCATGATACCTCCCCAAACGAGAACTACGCCACCTCCAAACCGGTCCCTTTCAATGATGTTGGAGGTATGATTGGGTGTTCCCTGCCCTCTCCAGATGTGTATACGTCGAGAATCGCTCCTCAGACTAAATCGGCTGTCATCCGGAAAGAGAACTCGACCTCATTGCTGATGTGTCCAGTTCTTGTGTTCCTGGAACCACTGAAACCGCCGTCTCCGAAGAGGAGCGTTAAGGGCACACACCGTACTGGTCTTCGTGCAAATAGACCACCTATGTGCAGCCTCACGGCCACGGTAAAACGCGATAACGGACGTCCAGTTGTCTGGTACATGTACCTTGCGATTTCTCCCGCTGTCTGCCGTCTGTATCTTCTAGCCTGTCGAAAAATATACCGGTCTTCCGCCGCCGTGGTTGCTCTTGGACGACCACTGCTAAACTCTCGGACGGCTATTCCTGTCGTATGAAATGTTCTCCAATCTCGTAAAACGATGAAGTGAGCGATCCCGAACTCCTGGGCCACACTAATCACACTTCGACATTCTTCCAACTTCCCAATGACGCGACCTCGGGTAAAGTCATCCGGATGCCGTCTACTGGATTGCCTGTTGGCCATATCATACGGTGGCAGCAACTGGACGTTGTTCAAACCGATGTACACCGTGCAATAGCTTTAACCGAATTGCTGAGCGTACACCGCCCGTGTGCTTTATACTCTTCCGACACCCCCTACGCCATGCTGCATATATGCGCATGTCCTACCGTATCGGATCCTAGTCTATCTCCTGAGTGGTCTTTCGGTCCATTCTGCCTTCTCGTTCCGCTGTCATGCTAATTTCACCTCTTCGTCCTTAATTTTTGCACACCAGTGTATTAGTGGCAAATCTAGTGAGAGCTGTTAAGGTTGATGACGCTTAACAGTCTTAATTCCCTAACCTTTGAGTTACGGGTTCCCAGTAGTTATCTCAGATAAGTTTCTTACGTGACGTTTGTAACAAACGCAATACAATATTTGTTAAGAAGAAATACCATTAACAAGTGTTCTAAATTTGTGCAGTCAATGAAATCATTTACAAAAATTTAGATAATCTCAAGAATGTTTCGATTTAATAAACAAAATATTTTCTATATAGCTCCACGTTATATAAAATTATTGACAGCAACTTATAAATATAAGATATATTTTAATATCCATTTGAAGTTCGTGATTTTTTGTATACAACTGTCCAAAACTGTTGTTCACCGCTGTGAGTGCATAAATCTCGAAACATTAGTTTCCAGAAATCCGGCAACCTATTTTTCGTTTCAAGGTTTAAGTGCAAAATTTTAGAAAGAAAAATAAATATATGCTCAGGAAATAAATTCAGATGCACTTATTTGGTTTCCTCCGTTTCCATCTTAGTTTCAGCGTTTTCTTCACATTTCCTTTTCCAAATATTCACTCTGTTAGTTGAACTGCTTGTATATTTTTTATTGAATAATGTTTAAACTTATTAAATCTTGCAAAATTTTAATAAAATGAAGCTCGTAAACTTCATACAAGGAAATGAAAATCAAACAGGGAATATTTAAAAGTTTTCGGCGTACTATTTATATATCTTATATTTTTGGGAAATTTATACACTTTTTCAATTATTGAAGTATTTACAGGACATGTTATACCATATAAACTTTTTTCGTTTTAATTTTTCTCCAAGAAATTTTGTTAACCTAGTACATATTGAAAGCTGCGCTTATTATGGACTTTTAATGCATAGCTTTTTTGATATCGACTGAAGGTGTTCTTAAGTATTATTAATGAAAAATTGATAATTTCATGCATTTAAAAATGCCTCTAGACTTATGAAAACGTTTTATAAGTGCGATAGATTAAATGCAAGAAAATAGTGTTTGCACTACTAAACAGCATTACCTGGAAGTCGGAAATCACGGAATTATATAGAAATGATGAGCAATATGATGATTGATGCCATTTAAACACATATTTCGGCATTTTACTACAATTTGAAGGCTAAACATCTTTAAAAAATGCTATACATTAGATAAGACATCTTCACGCAGTGATTGAACATACGTATAGCCATTTGCAAATATTCCTGAATCATGACATCCAGCAACAAAAGAATTTTCGAAAATATGGTAGAAAGGATGTCATGTCGAAATGTTACATACCCTCCTCTTCATTGCAAGTATTGTATACCAGAATGTGCATACTACAATATATAGAACCATTTATTGATAGTACGTTCAAGAACTTGGAACTCTGAATTTTGTATCCTTTTTCGGCAAGGATGGAATAAAACACATTAAAACACTATTCCCTTATATTTTGGCATCTTCTGCTTCTAATGTTCATGTCTATGTGTTCAAATGTAAACAATATTTTCTCGCTGAATTCATTCAGCAGTATTCAATACAACCGATACCGCTCACATCGAAAAAAATGTTCAGTACACTTTCTTCTTAAATTCATGCATAATTTCCCGCTAGGGGACGTAGAAGCATGTCTTATATTTGTCAATATCTCTGCTTCGAAGAGTTCGACTTGAAAAAATTCTTTCTTCGTTGCATAGTGTTTCCGCTGCGACATGTTTCTCATATAAATTCAAATTTTTCTTAACTCATAAGTCTGCAACCAAAGGGTGTACGACGTTCGTGATTCCGTTTCAGAAATATCTGCCCGAATATAAACCCGATTGAAACACTTCTTTCTTTAGCCAGATACTATTGGTTTCCATACCGGTTAGATGGACTTTGAATAGCTTTGATAAATTCAACTCGCGTCTGAACGGATTGAAGTAACGTGCTCATTATACCAGAAAACTCGGTGTCAGTTTTCTAGTTTTTATTTCTTTTTCTACTCTAGAGACGCATTTGGCACTAAGAGTGATAATTTGTGCATTACTGGTTTATGTTCGAAGTGAGTATTTCTAAACTTTCAATCCGAGATGAAAGGTACATTAATAAGTAATGGGTACCGAGAAAAGTACACCTAAGCAAGTTCAGCTATAATAAATGTGTTAAGGTAGTACACGTTTCGATGGAACCTTACAACTGCCGTTTCATAAAGATTGAGAGTAAAATCACAGAAATTGAAAATTATATATACGTAAAAAATGATTTTATTCTTTCTCAAATATCTCCTTTCGGATGATATACAACGTCCCATTGTTCAGTCCACGTTAAAAAGCATGTGGCGTGCAGCTTGAATGACGTCAGCATCTGTACGAAATGTTGCGCCACGGGCATTCTCCTTCATCGTTGGAACCAACCTGAAATCGCACGGGGCGAAGTCAGAATTGTATGCACGTTGTGGCATAATTTCAGTACTGTACTTCGTAATAAACGGTTGAACACAAGCAGCCATACGTGGGTGGGCATTATCATGATGTAGGGTTCACTTGTCCACCAGTTCCTGTTTCTTGATCTACATAAGTTGTCGCAGAAGTTTCAATCCTGAAATGTAATACACTGACGGAAAAAAAATCCCAACACCAAGAAGGGGTTGTGTTAGATAAACGACAGTTGGTAGGCGGTGAGAGTACATCTGTAAGATGACGTCTATGCAAATTTCGCGCTCGGCGCATACGTGTGGCTCAAGTAGCACCCCTCGGAACATGCAAAGCAGGTTTGCTGTAAATACGCGCTGTAACGTTCGTGAGCGTTAGTTATCGTTGAGATTCGACGTAGTGTGTTGATGTTAGTCAATAATGCCTTTAAGAAGACGAAGAAGCCATTTTCAACAGCTCACGGAGTTTGAACGAGGTCGTGTAATAGGGCTGCGAGAAGGCGGATTTTCTTTCCGCAATATTGCAGAACGACGTGGCAGGAATGTACTCACTGTGCATGATTGTTGGCAGCGGTGGTCAAGGGAAGGTACTGCCTCAAGAAGACCGGTTCCGGCCGGCCACGGGGCACTACTGAGAGGGAAGACCGCCGTGTACGGCGTATGGCCGTGGCGCATCGTACTGAGTCTGCGGCCGCAATTCGAGCTGCAGTTGCCACCACAGTGGCACAACAAACTGTTACAAATCGGTTACTTGAAGGAGAGATCTGAGCCAGACGCCCTGTAGCGTGCATTCCACTTACTCCAAACCACAGCCGTTTGCGTCGTCAGTGGTGTCAAGCTAGAGCCCATTGGAGGACGGAGTGGAGATCTGTTGTGTTTTCTGATGAAAGCCGGTTCTGCCTGGGTGCCAGTGATGGCCGTGTGTTGGTTAGAAGGAGGCCAGGTGAGCGCCTGCAACCAAACTGTCTGCGGCCGAGACACACTGGACCTACACCTGGAGTTATGATCTGGGGAGCAATTTCCTATGACAGCAGGAGCACTCTCGTGGCTATCCAACGCACCCTGACGGCACAGTTGTACTTCGGTCTGGTGATTCAACCTGTTGTGCTGCCATTCATGAACAGCATTCAAGGGGGTGTTTTCCAACAGGATAACGCTCGCCCGCATACCGATGTTGTAACCCAACATGCTCTACAGAGTGTCGACATGTTGCCGTGGCCGGCTAGATCACCAGATCTTTCTCCAATCGAGCACGTATGGGACATCATTGGACGACAACTCCAGCGTCACCCCAACCAGCATTAACCGTCCCTGTATTGACCGACCAAGTGCAATAGGCAATGAACTCCATCCCACAAACTGACATCCAGCACCTGTACGACACAATGCATAAACGTTTGCATTCTTGCATTTAACATTCTGGCGATTACACCGGTTATTAATGTACCAGCATTTCACATTTAAAATGGCTCTTCTCGCGCTTACATTAAGCTGTGATCTTGAAACCTTAACCGATTAAATATGTTACCTATACAAATGTATTGCCGCCATTTCATTCCTCCACAACTATTTTTTCGTGGTGTTGGGAATTTGTTTTCCGTCAGTGCACTTAGCATTGACAGTTATTTGTGGAGGAACGGCATGCCGATAGACTGCACTTTCACGATCCAAGAAATTATCATCATCACCTGCCCATCTGCTGTGGTTTGAGGGCCTTTTTTCGGAGGAGGGAATCCTTTGTTTTTCCAGACACTGGTTGCCCGCTTGCTGAGGGACCCGAAATAGTGTAACCATATTTCTTCGGCCGTTATTACTGCGCTTTGAAAGTTTTCATCTTTGGCAATCATATTTTTCTACTCACGACAAACCCGAACTCTGGCTAACAATTGTTATCTCATCAGGTGATATGGTACCCATCTGAAACGCACACGATACGCCCCTAATTTGTCGCGTAGAATGCCGAAATCCGAATTTTTGAAATATTAGTTGACATCGCTGTGTCTGTACACGTCATTCGTTGATCTTCTTGCAGGATTGCCGAATATGCTATAATAACGCTTCGTAACAACACTTTCTGGTCGACAAGGCCTAAGAGCGAGTTATGCCGACAAACGCCCTTTTTTTAATCATGGTGCTATCTTAAAATCATTGACTCACCCAAAGATTTATCTGCGTAAGCTTTTTTATTAAATCAACTGCTTCTGTAGCGGTGTTACCCAAATGATAGCCAAATTTTATCGCACAACGAATTTCACTTCTTAACTCTGAATAGCTGTATAGCGAAATGAAGATATACCTTTAACAACTTCCCTCCATAGCTGTATGGCGAAATGCAGATATACCTTTCAAAACTGCGCAATAACAAAACCAGAATCTTCTACCACGGGTAATAACTGGTACCAAAGTTACTTCCTTAATCCAGTAGTCGTCTGCTTGTTTATTCTTTGACTTCAACTGTTTCCAACACATACAAAAAATACTCTTAGTTTTTCGTGGAACTGCCTTCGTATATTTGCAACTGTTTAGCTCATGGAGCAAGCGAAACATTTAAGAATGGTGCATGTCAAAAAAAGGAATATATTACAAATATTACAAATGTTTTATTCCAAGATAATGCTGAAAAGAATTTGTTTTCAATTTTTTATACTTATATTCTATTTATTATTTTCAAGTAATACTGTAAGTATACTATTTATAAATGTCTTAATTATACACAATCAAATCACAAAATTGTGAGCACCTCCTACTTTTGACGTCCATAAGGCGTAGCCTAAGAAAAAAGACATCTGTCGCGAGCTGTCTTTGAGGTTATATCAGGTGTGCTGAAAGCATTCTGAACACATATCACTCGTTGCTGTCATGAATAAAAAGAGAGATTTATCAGATTTGCAGAAAGGGATGATTATCGGCTTTCACGTGAAGGGTGGCAGTATTTATGAAACACGCCAGTTTGTGAGCTGTTCTGTTGTTAAAGTGTATCGTGACTGGCGGAATGGCACCATTGCGAATAAACGACGTGGAAACTGACGTGCACCACGTGCCATTGATGTTAGAGGTGAACGTCGGCTTCATAGGTGATTGAGAGGCGATAAACACAATGCAGTGGAGCAACTCACTGACGGAAAGAATCAGGGTCTTAACGGAAGTATGCCTAAAACGATAGTTCAGCAAACCCTGCTTCGTATGGGGTTCCGATGCAGACGGATGGTCACTGCACGTATGCTAACGAAGGTGCATCGTCTGAAAAGGCTTACGGTAGTATCGGAATTGGATGTTCGCATATTGGCAAATGATTGCCTTCTCCGATGAGCCTCGTTTTCTGCTTCATCTTACGTATGGACGTTGGCAGATAAGGCCGGAAATACCAGGGAACAAACACTCTTCAACAATTGCTGAGAAAACACAAGCTGATGGGTACAACGTTACGGTCAATGGAATGTTTTCGCGACATTCCCTGCTTATTTCATACCTGTGTAAGGTACTATGGATCGAATTCGTTATAAGTGCATCCTTGCAGACAACGTATACCCGTACATGCTGATTGTTTTTTTCGGCAGATGGGATCTTCTAGCATGACAATGTGACGTGTCACACGGCTAGAAATGTTCAAGAGTGGTTGGACAAACACGATGAAAACTTTAAATTCTTTCCACGTCCCCTAATTCCATAGACTTAAACCCCTTTGAGCATCTGTGGGACCACATCAATCTTGTTGTTCGCTCAATGGATCCTCCACCACGCACCCTTCAGCGGCTGTCAGTTGCACTGCATTCACGATGGCTCCACAACTCTGTGAACACTATTCAGCTCCTTATTAAGTCCCTCGCAGCCCGTCTAGCTGCGGCCCGCGCTGCACGCGGCTGTTACATTGAATATCAGCTGGTGGTCACAATAATGTGACTAGACCTTGTATATTATCGGTAGAATATAGCACCTTATATGTGCATTCCTAAACAGCTACGGCGCGACACTTCCGTATTATTTATGAGAAGTAAACTCTAGCTTTAAAATCAGTGCACTGTTGGAAAAAGTGTCTTCTCTATTTTTGGTCGAAAAGTATGAATATCCTTCTTCTAAGATTTACTCAAACATGGACAAAAAGAATATCTGTCCCATTCCGTTTTATTTATAATTTAACCTTTACAACAGATAGTAAATTAACTCACAAACTAGATTTCTCATATTCAACATTGAACAAAATATATAATGTTTTTTCTACATTTGTACGCTTTTCATCTTCGGCAACTAACTAGGGACAATTTATTTTTGTTTAAGAATATTTTAATATAATAATTATTAAGACGGTCTTCAGAAGGTCTCAAAAATATCTGAATTCGTGATAGGAAGGAGTAGTTTCGTTTTCGCTTTTGTCTATACCACCTGTACAATTGCAGCAATACAATTTAAATACTTCGTCCATTGACAATGTAAACTCTTTGTTTGAAGACTTAGTTTTTAATTCTGGAATTTGATATACTGATTTCGTGATAATATTTTGAATTCCGTGATGAGTTCAAAATGTTTTTCTAACAATGCTTATAACAGCGATTGATATTTTATTTTTGGTGTACAGGATGGAACCATTGCATCATCTTCATATCTATTAGATATGCAGATGATGCAGATTTCTGCATTTAGTATCTATTAGATGTTTAAGGTCCGTCTGTTTTTTTTTTTTCGTTATGATATTCAAAAATATTTTTCTGCCTTTCTACAATTATCAGCACCCTACCAGCATAGGAATCAAATTCATTGCACAGGAACTCACAATTTGCGGTAAATCCATCTCTCTAAATTTAGAAAAATGCTCTAAGTCAGCGTTCGAAATCAAAACTATTGTCAGGGCAAAGAACACAATGAGGATTCATCCTCAATGATTTTTTGCAGTCACATCCCGGTTTGACGTCATTGGCTATGACTAACATTAGATAGCTCGTCAAAGCCACTCCTAACATGCAGGTGTTACTATTATCATGAGACTCGCTTATTAGAAACCTGCATGGTGAGGCTTGTCGAACAATGAAGAACTGAGTTCGTTACTTCTTGAAATTGAAATATCAAATTTCGTATGATATTCAGTACAATATAATGAAACTCTGACTCCTTTGGCTTACAATGAATGAGCGTGAATGGACAAATTGTGCCCATGTAATGTGTAAAAGCGATAACAATATGGACTGGCTGACTTTGGGAGTAAAGCTCAGAATAGCAAACACTTTTTCTACAAAGCATATTAATCCTTCGATTTAATCTCTAGTTAAAAGCTTAACAAAAATGAGCTTCAGCATCTAAGATGTTGGGGCTCTTCACTACAGGTTATTTTACAAAAATATCGTTGTCTTGGACACAGAAACCTTTTTTTAAAAGGCAAATGTTAAATTGTTCTGTGAAACAAATTTTTGCTCGCTAATAAATAGAATTTTCTTGTTTTTTATGAAAAATGTTAAAACACTAACTATATAGTTAAATATTCTGAGTTTTTATAAAATCCTTAATTGCGCATACTGAAAACAAGCTGTTCGATATACGTTGTTTGAAATGTACAATTACAAATTTTCACAAACAAAAATGAAGTAAACCAAAAAAGAAATAAGCTGTGTATGAAAAGCACATAAAATTTGATTTCGGTAGGATATTAGTGAAGCCTATCACAAAAAGAAGATGCCTGGAGAAAAAGGGTTCATGGTAAAATAAAACAGTGTGATTTCCATACAGTAACTTGTATAATAAATAATGTACAATTTATTTTTTTAACAATTACTAGCTCAAAAAGTGTAAGATTTTTTCAATCCACTTTTTGTTATTCCGGTTTTACCTTATTTTATTTAAGAACGTTTCCTTTCTGTATACAGAACAAATAAATATTGTAACAGAGAAAAGCATGCATTATGAAACGTTGTAAGATTACTTTCATGGTATGCATTCGAAATATATGAAAATCTGTTGATGGACTTGAAATGGTACAACTGAAAAATAATTTAAGAAAATGTACATTTATTTCTAAGAATTGGGCATGTGAGGTATATATGAGTTATTATATGAGTTTCCAAGTATTTGGTATATATATATATATATGGATAAGTCTTGAATCCAAAAAAAGCAGTGCGTCTTCAAAACAGATACTAACTGTATTGAATTTATAAATGTTTGACTTGATATCAATAGTAAAAGAGGAGCGTGGTTGCGCTGTGTGGTGAGCGCTGGCTAATTACCTTTCATCCAAATACTTTCTCGTTCGAATCTTGGCGAAGCATAGATGTTGCTGCTTATCTTATGGAATTTGCCATTTTCCTTCCCTGGAACCAGCAACCAAATATGAGCGAACGGTGATTAGGAAAAAAATATGAGGGACTGTTAACCAGATATTAGGAACTGGTCATTACCGATTAAGGTGCCCCCAGTGGTCATTATATTATACCTCTAACCAGAAAAAAAAATGCCTAAACTTACGAAACGGTCTTTTACAAATCAAACAATTTAAACAAGTATAGCTAAACATACACACGCACGCACGCGCACAACCACACACCCACGAATAGACACACACACCCGCGCGCTCTTAAGCGCACACAGCAGACCGCCCTTCCATCTCCTTAAATGAATAAATCCTGAGTTTGTGGTCAAGAACAAACTGGCATGAAGCTCAATGTATAAGAAAGAGAAAAATTAGATGTATGCCCAGTATGTCTAAAATAAGAAATAAAAATTTCGAAAGCCTAAAAAATTAGGAAATGTCCGTCTATGTTCATCTTGCCTAAAAGAAACACTTTCGCTTGGTCAAAATTTACTGGAAGGAAAAAAGAGAAACTAACAAACAAACAAAAAATAATTTCTGTGGACGAAATATTCTTAAACGTTTAACACAGCCATAAGCAATCTGAATTATCTGTATTTACTGTTCTTCAGGTGATATCAGTCACATCAGAAAAGTTGAAAAATACATCGTTCTGGAGCGGAAATCGAACCCGTCTCTCCCGATTTTCATTCTCTGCAGGTCCAATTCCCGCTCCAGAAAGAAATAATTTTTCAGTTTTATGATGTGATTAATGTAACGTGAAAAGCAGTAAATACAGCCAATTTAGATATTTCTGGTTATTGTGTTAACGATTCTAAAAATGATTTTGAATACCATAGCCTGGACCCGAAACAACTCGCACCCCCTTTCCCAGATGAAGTAGTACGTGCGCGTTTAGAAAGGAGATACACTAGTACCTCTTTGAATTTAGTATCATTTTGAATTTACGGATCATTCTAGGGTCGAATTCTTCGACCGTTAAATAAGGAGAAGGGAGCCAAAGAGCTCTTTTTTAAGGTTCCGATAATGGGAACTCTGAGGTTCCCGTCGACGAGAACTCTGCAAATTCCTAGGAGACCGATGATTACTCTCGGCCTACCAGGAATTGCAGAACTCTCTGTAATTCTTGGAAGGCCGAGTTAAACAAGGCCTTGGAAAATGGTGGTCTCGTACAACACTCTCCCCAGGACACTTTCACAAACTTTTGAACCCCCACGGCATGGCAGAAGCAGCTTAGTAATCTGTGGAATCCCAGGTTATTTAACATCAAAAATAAAAATTCCTTTGAGATTGTTACAATGTGGGTGTTTTAAACGGTATGTCTCTTGATCTGACAGTGAAAAAGAATGTATATTTAAAACAACGCCACCTAAATGAACTTCTTAGATTACACAATTTTCGAAAATGAATAAAAGGAGTACGTAATTCTTGGAAATACAAGGAAAGATATGACGCGTGTCGTAGTAGTCAAATGGTTAAATTCCACGTAGTGGAAGAGGAGAAATAATTATTTTGAAATTTTCATTGCAACGAGTGCGTGGTCCCTCACGTGAACTCACACCCGCTAAGTGGAGACAGAACTTATAATGACGTTGTTGTTTGTTCTTCATCAGCTGCCATATTTGCAAGCTATAAAATGTTATCCTGTTAGTTCTGTGTATAGTGGTTCTATTACGTTATTTTATTAAATGGTTCGTCTTTTCTTCAACTCATGATGCAATTATTCAAGGTGAGTGTTGTTCATGCTTGCATTAGTTTTTCTTTTCCGAAGTTATAAGTCTGCCATTGAGAGGTGCGCTACTTGCTTCCGGAAAGGCTTCAACGTTAAAGGGTAGATAGATAAACATTCTATTTTTCATAACACGCATAATTATCAAACTTCCAACAGTAATTACTGTTAATTGTCGAACACTACTTTTCAAGCCAATGGCAGAATATCATGACACCAGTTCATAGTTATTCCTAAATAATATCTTCTACAATTGGGCCACTCCTAGAGAAAACAGCGTTTGCAAAGCAAATATTAAAACAATAAATTAATACCTGCACTACCTTTTTGAGTAGCTAAAAACCCTGTGCGAAGATAATTAAAGAATGGAAGCAAACTCAATCACCACTGTCAAACTTCCTCTTTCTCATTGTCATTACTAACTCCATTTTACTCTTTTTTTCTCTATCCTCTTTCCAGGTGATCTTTCCCGTTTTCATCCTCTCTCCCTGACGGATTGTATCTGATTAATAAATTATTTGGTTGTGACTAACCGCTCGCACTTGGACTTCGCAGGAGAATCCGAACTTGTCTCAGAATTTAATGTAGAATAAATGTGAGGATGGTTTAAAAATAAATATCTAAAACGGAATCAGATATGTTTTTTTGGTGTTTTCGTAACTTGAATATCACACTTCTCATGATTAAGTGGAATTAATTTAATTTATCCAATAATAAACTGAAAACTGATAAGTCAATATTCTTGTAAGTAACGTTTTTAACACTATTATCTAGAAAACGCAGTATTTCATAAGAGTACTGCAAATTGTGTTAAATTAGCAAGCTTATAATAGCACACAAATACGTGCACTCACTTTATTGTTAGAGTAGTGTTAAACACTTCACATACATCACAGCATGATTTTGGCAGAAAATTACATAAATGTTTTATAAGAATTATTTGAAAGAGAAACCATGACGCATTACATATATAATGTTCTGACGCATTACATATATAATACGTCAGAATACCTATCTTGTTTGTTCTCTATTGCATTGGGAACTCTGAATTTGTTCGGCAACGCCGAATCCAATTTTAGAAAGTTACTTCCCTACGGTAGCCATGGCAGTAGCTTTGTAGAGGTGATGAAGTAAAATTACGGTAAAGATGTTCCGGCATTTCCTAGAAACATGAGATAACAGGCAAAGTCCTTTTAATAATGTACTGCTTTTAGTGAATACATGCCCTTGTTTCAGTCCATATCGACGAACAAAATAAGGAAGAAATAATAATAATATTTTCCGAATACCGCTCCAACTAGTAAGGATTGTAATGTGTGTGGTACGAGAAAAAACCACATGTTATTTTCTAAACCACGTCACTATTTAAGATGTTGATTATTTAAACGCAAAGTAAACAAGTATGCCACAGACTTAATGCCCAATATAATCCGCACCTAACACTGTGTAAAATAAAACTAAGATCGAAGGTGGTTACTTAATGCCCAACATAGTCCGCACCTAACTCTGTGTAAAATGAAACTAAGACTGAAAGTGGTTAAATTGCGAAAATCATCACATGTCTTGCTCTACAATGTCTGTTTCCCAAAATAGAAAGAGATTTCCATAAATAATTAATGGCTACAGCGAAATTTCGGCTCTTCACCAATACTTATATGACTTATTGCGAAGGCAATGTCATTAGGGATGAACGCAAATCATTGTACAGTGGATACACTGACGAAATGGGATATGTGCGCATATAATTCATGTTGGAATATATTTCTTTTTATCATGTCTCTTTGGGAGTCTTTCGGGCTTTTGACCGTATTACAGGCTTACGTAAGAATTTTATGGTACAATTCAACCAGTCACGGTCGTTTACTACGTCCGTGGTATTGTACACTTCAAAGATGTCGTCACTTTGCTTCTGTGTCCACGATTCAGCATTATACTTTACATGATGGAGATTTATTTCTGCTGCATGGCCTCCTTAATGCTTATTCTGCAAGGATTATACGAGGTGGAGGAAAACGGGACTGAATCATGATAACACTGCATTAGATCTTTGGAATACACAAACCGGTACCCGCAAGAAATCAGCCGAATTGAGGAGTGCATTACGAAAATTAAGTTCAGGTCTTCTTGATTCTCCAAGGAGCAGATCAACATCTTGAAAATATGTGGTTATACAAAAACTCAGGGATATACCTATCAAGAACAAATTGACCCAAATCGCCACATTATAAAAAGACAGAAGGGGGAAATTCTGGAAAAGAAATAAAAACTCATGTTAAAATATGACGTCCAAAGTGAAAAATATCCTGTGATGCCGTACTACACTTCGTCAACCATTGCATTTTATTTAGGGTGGAACTGCTAAGTAATTTGCCTCGCCCCTGTGGCTCGTGTTCTAAACGCTGGTTTTTGATCATTTGTCCCAGATGGGTCCGACTTTAAATTCTGGTGAGGCATTGATGTTATTTTTTTAGGGCACTGTCTCACTACTTTCCCTGCAGTCAGAAACCCTAATTTAAAAACGGGTGAGATAATGTATCCCATCGAGTTGCACAAAGTGGTCGTGAAACCAAGAAACGAACACATAAATTAGATGTAAAATCAGTAGTGCCTATGAAGGTTTTTGCCATTTTGGAAGCGAACATACAAATGTGTTTATTGTAATAATTGAACGCTTATTTCGGCCCTATTGCTGGAATCTGAAATATGTTTGATAAATGATTTATGTAAATATTGTAGAATAACTCTGAAGCAAAAAGCCCTTTGAGCAACACTTTTCCATAAGTTCGAAAATTGCCATAGGTGGAATTAAAGTTTCTTTCAAAGAAGGTAACCTAGGCTGATGGCTTTACCTGCACCGTCTAAGTGTAGACTTAACAGGGAAATGTTGAACTCTCTCGCACGTTTGAGATTATTAAGGTTCCTGAAGGCGCTGCGACGGCTAGCCCGTCAGTCACCGGAAACCACAGCCTTTCACTCGGACAGATTCTGTCCAGTGACCTGTGGGGATCCGCCTCCCCCACGGGACCGGTACCCCACACCCTTCTATCATAACCCGTGTGTTCGACGTGCTATGGGCAGTTAGGGCAAGCAAGTTTTCAATAATTTATCTCATCTCGTGGCAGGGAGATCGCCCGCCAACGCGAGTTTTTGGGACAAAAATCCTTTAATTGGTATCTAAGCAAATACAGGCACGTTACGTATGAGGGTCTCATGCACCCCTCTCACAAATATTCAAACACTGAAACACATTAATCACACATAGCAAATATTTACATGGTCCACAGTACTAGGACCAGTGCTGTGGTGATGACCCCTGGCCAGGGTCATCATTAACACCTTGGTCAGTAGACCAAAAAGCTCCAATCCGAGAGCTACGTACCTCCGAGGGTACTTTCATCTGGCAACAAGAGTTGACCCGGCTTTTCCTTTGCTCAAGTTCCCTAATAAGACTAGGGCATGTCTTACTGAAGCTGGAGTGTGAGACGTCCAGCCTCAGGCGGAACTTGGCATTTGCAGCAGCGCAGTTGCTGCATTTCAGTGTGGCTGCACACTGGTGGTGCTGGTGCCCAACTTCACCGCAATTGCCTCACCTAGCTTCGGACTCTAGACAGTTACTCTGGAAATGACCGAAACCATAACACCGGAAGCTTATGATATCACGCAAATACACCTTTAGGTGGAGCCCTGACCAACCCAAGTTCAGTGTTTTCCGCCTCATCAAGAGTTTGAAGGCCTTCCGCTCCACGTCTGCCACCCAGTGGACCCTACCTCCCTTGCCCTTGATGGGGAAACGGGCTGTAAACTTGTTGTCGAGGTCAAGGTTCTGCCTTCGAACCGCTTCCTCGAGCTCTTTGCCGGAGTAATCCTCGTTGGCTCCGTAAATATTCAACAGGGGATGTCTCTTTAGTGGGGCCGTGGGAAGTGTGCAATCTTTGGTCAACGTATTGCTACTCAACTCCTGGGCTAGGCGGTCGATCTCCCCGGGATGGGAACACTCCACCGCGACATCACCTTTCCTTAAACTCCGAATGTTTTCGACCCCTATCTGCAGTTTAGTTAGGTTGACTTCAGTCTTCAGAGTCGTCTTAACATCCTCTGATAACGCACTCTCGACAGTGGGATAGACCAAGAGCACGTATCTCCTGTCTCCCGACTTTTCTTAATTATTCTCCCAATCAGGGCGGGCGAAGGCCTTTTCGCCGTACTAGCCCCTTTCCTAGCCACTTCGGCGTAGGAAGCAACATTGGAGTCGCCCTCGCAGCGCGAATCCTGGCGAACGGACAGCCTGGCTTCAAGGAAAGCCGTCCGATGTGCTTGTTCGTAACAAGCCTTGCTTATACTCTCTAGGCTCGCTTTTATCTGCTCTCTTCCTGAGGAAGTGACCCGAGAATCCTTGATAGCGGACTCTACTTCCCCTATGAGAGAGAAAATGCGGGCTTATGAATGCCTCTGGTGTTGGCACCGGGGGTGTCCTGGGATGCTGGTTGGCCTCCAAAGATGTATTTGAAGGACCATTAGACGACCCCTCAGAAGCCCGAAATGGTTCGGGTTGGGGTGATGTTGTCCCCTTCGTTGCTATGAGCGGAAGTGGCAAGGACGTGCTTACACCACGAACAGACTGAGTTGTCGCAGCCGTAGGGGGAGGCGATTTTAGAGCCCTCCACTCCAGGAAGAGTCTTTGAAGATCTCATCCTGGCGCTGGACTTCACCTTACGGTTGGTCTCGGAAGTGGGGCTAGACCCTTTAGAACTACCGACAGGGCTAGGTAGTTTTTCGCCGCTACCTTCAAGGTCCGGGTTCACCCGGACAGTTTAGGGGCTGACCCCTTTGGATTCGCTTTACCTTTGTGGGTATTTCACATCTCTGTGAGAGGGATGGAAAACACAAAAGTTTTCTAAGTGCCGAGTGGGCACCCTGGGGTTCTCCCACTCAAGCTAAAACTTAGAATCCGGGCGCTCGGGCTTTGGTCTGACTAAGGATCAAAGAGTCCTTTCGTCAGAGGGACTGATACGACGACGACGTACCCGAATCTGATGCTAGAGTCTCTGTGTAGGCTGAACGGAACTTCGCCCTCAGAAGGGCGTTTTTTCTAAGTCCGTAACTGCTCTGATTAATAGGCTACTTAAAACTGATTTTTTCTTAAAATAAAAAATCGCGAGAGTGGGATGAATCCCCTCTTGCGCTTGAGATCGTCAGTTCTGCTAGGCAGTGCAGTATAGCTCAACCAAATCACACTAAGCTCGCTCTCCGGTTCGGCATCAGAACGACCGGTCTCAAAGAAAGTAAATCTAAAAATGTCAGAGAAAATCGTACGTAACAGGAATTCTTCGCGCTACGAAAGGTTTATACATTTTGAGAAAAAAAGTATATTCAATAGTTGTTGTTTTAATATTTATAATGCGAATTTAATCCATAATTTTTAATCGTTTTCGATACTGAAGATGCTACTGACATCCACGGAGATTTGGGGTGTTTCATTCTGGTAAGGGCTTATGACGCGTTTCCTTAAAAAAATTATACATTCTCTATTATATTTCATCCTGATAAGGACTTGCAGCGTGTTTTCTTAAAAAACAATGATTTATTAATAACTGCATTTTTAAACTGGCTCCTTCATTGGTATTGTGATAATTCGTCATTGTTCCCATTATTACCACTAGTTTCGTATATAAAATGAAATTTTGATATCCAGTAAAATATGAATGTATAAATATATATTTATATAAAACTTCCTGTGGTGACATTAGTCAGAATTTTTATTTTAGCTACACAGAAAAGACGCCAAAGTAGGCCAAAATTACAGCTATTCGTTACACAGTAAAGAGAAGCTGATCACGTTCTTTTACTTGCGCTACAAAATTTATTGATTGATTGGAGGCTTAACCCTTTAACCGGCCGGTCTACGGGAACAAAATGTCGCCAAAAATCACCCGAAGCTTGAAAGCGTACTGTCTCCAAATTCACATTCCTCTTCTGAAAAAACTGGTCCCATTGCGGCGGGATTTCAGCTTTTCCAACATAGCGATTGCTGTCCCCCTTCTCACCTCAGCGGGTGGAACGCAACCCTGTGACAGGGATTAACGATGCCATCAAGAGTCCTTTATGCTCCGTTCTATGACCCAAGGCGAGAACAGGAAGGCCAGTCTCCTCCAACACAATTCTTGCTGAGTCGGTCGGAAGAAAAAAAATTAAAGGAAAGAATTAACATGTAAAGACAGTGATGCACACTACATTGGGAAAAAAAGAAAACAGTTTTGCATCCACAGACATTGGATTCAACCATAGGGGTTGAATCGTATGTAGACGGGAACACGCGTTCCTCTCAACTTCCGTTATCGAGAACACCCCCTAAATTTTTGAATAAGGTTTTCACATAACATATTACTCTTTCATATTTTTTTTAATTTTAAAACTTTGTATTCATAAACTTTAAATTTAATTCAAAATAATTGTGTTCTATATTTTTCTAAAACCAAATATATCGATATGAAGTTACTTTTGTTTTCATACCACTGTGTGTTATGAGTGGCGCACACCCGGGCAAAACCCATAAGGTCCGTCACCTTTCCCCACCCTTCCAAAAATTTGTGTCCATTGCTCAGATGAAGGAACAAAAATTACTTTTAAATTACCTTAATCCAATGGATCCAGGAAAACTTGCACACTTTCTCATGCCGCTGAGAAAAGTGCAAAGGGCGGAAAACTCGTACACCCTTTCAAGTAAGGGGATATACACAAATTGCGTTTCGGTCTGAGATTTTGACAAAGTGTACGAGTTTTCCTAGCTGAACAAAACAAAACGGAATGTACCAGTTTTCTTAGGGATCTCAATAGGTATGTAAGACCAAAATGGCTCAAAGTTTATGTAGTACCTTTCTGACTCCTTTAATCTTGAGTTATGATTTTAATATCTCTCATGTAATAACAAGCAGTAAAGGCTAATTAACAGGGGCTCAACGAATCGCTATTTAGGTGTTGATCTTTTTAGAAGACTTTAAATTACAACGTTGATATTCCGTATTTCTAGACATTTTGTAAAACCTAATAAAAGGCACTCAATGGATTATTTCTCACCTATTTACAAGCCACCTAGGCCACGGGTCTTTTGAAAAGATTTTAAGTTGCAACCTAGATATTTCGTATTTGTAAATTAAACAGTGACAAACGGTATTGATTTGGACATGTCTGCATTAGTATGAATTCCACAAGAACCGTAGCTCTTAGATTATGCAAACGATGTACGTGTAAAAATATCTCATTTCCTTCTTCACCTTCCCCTTTATTTTCTTTCTTTAGTGAAAGAATGATGTTATTGTACCTTAGTAAAGAAGAAACAGTTCCAACCCTTCTTAAGAAACCACAATATACATTTCAAGAAAACTTTTTTTCTTTTTTCTTGTAGGGGGGGGGGGGGAGATTAATCTCTAGAGGGACTCCGAAGTGTAAGGGGTACCGATAATTACCCATGCTCTTTTCCGGGGAGCGATCACACCATATCATATCGGTAAACGGTAAACCCCCCCCCCCCCCCCCGGAAAATACCCATGAAAATTGAAAAGCGGTAAAAATACCCCTGGAGGAAATACCCACAGAACAAACGGTTCACTGAAAACTGCCACACAGGAACACTGATGAGTGGCAGTGTTCCGGTGTGGCGATTTACCGGCAACCCTGCCACACATCTTTCAGCAACTTGGGAAATTTCCACAGAGGAAAATTGCCACGTTTTTTCATTAAAGGGTCGGGTACAAATTGCTGTTCCTCCAAAGAACACTTGGAATGTGTGACAATTTTTCCAGTTGGGCAGTTTTTTAAGTTCCCGAGTTATGTGTGGCAGTTTTCCAAGGTACCTAAAAAGGGGAAGGAACTCTTTTGTTTGTCTGAATTTTTGTGCGGGTTCATACGAGTTTAGGGCAACTGGGCACAAAAGTTCAAGAGGGGGGGGGAGGTATAAAGATTGCTGTTTCTGAGCCTATATTGAGAACTGAATTGGGAACTCCAAACAAATTTCGAGATAATGTTCCATGTAAGCCGAGCGAGAATTGTACTTTAATTTGAAGAAATAAATTGCCGTGGATTCGAGGTACACTTGGTTTGGGAGAGGCTCTACCACCAACTTCCGTAATATTATATTCTGGGCCGCTAGAGTCTGTCAGTGTATCCAGGATATTCCTCTTGAAGCGTCCGCGAGCTTGGGGGGAGGGGGCGGGGTTACCACAAAATGTTAAAAAGGACGTAGAGCTGTAAACATCAGTACCATGTTTTATATGATGATTCTGTACACGACTACGAATTTTCAGGAGGGTGGGGTGAATTCAGCCCCCTCCCGTGTCTAAGAGCTCTTCAGGGGTAACATCGAGGATACACTGACCAACTCTATAGGTCCAGAATATAAAATTACGGAAGTTGGGGTTGAGCCCTCGAAACCAAACACTTCGTATCCCTTTTCCACACTTCACCAAATTACCGGGGCAGCGGGGAAGAGCATACATAGTCTGCCACTAAACACAACATGAAGTATAGAAATTGCGAGCAAATCCTTTACCTTGAACACCTGTCTGCGCACTAAGCGGCCCAGAATATAATATTACGAAAGTTGGGGACCCCCACCACCCCAAACTAAGTGTACCTCGGATCCTCGGCAATTTATTTCTTCAAATTAAAATACAATTCTCCCTTGGCTGACATGGAACGTTTTCTCGAAATTCGTTTGGAGTACCCAATTCAGTTCTCAAAATAGGCCCAGAAACGGCAATCTTTATAGCCCCCCCACCTTGAACTTTTGTGGCCAGTTGCCCTAAACTCGTAAGAACCCGCATGGAAATTCAGACAAACAAAAGAGTTTCTTCTTCTCGTTGGGCACCTTGGAAAACTGCCACATATAATTCGGTTTTTTACTGTCACATATAATTCGGAATATATTTGGAATTTCACATTCAAAGTGTTCTTCGGAGGAACAACTATTTGTGCCCGGCCCCTTAATGAAAAGCAGGGCAATTTTCCAAGTTGCTGAAAGATGTGTGGCAGGGTTGTCGGTAAATTGCCACACCAGAACACTGCAACGCATCAATGTTCCCGTGTGGCAGTTTACAGTGAACAGTTTGTTCTGGGGGTATTTCCTTCAGGGGAATTTCTTCCTAGGGTATTTTTACCGCTTTTAAGTTTTGAGGGTATTTTCTCCGGGAATATTTTTTTCCAGGCGGTAATTTTACCCAAATCCTATCATATTATATGCAGAGGTTTTTAGAAAAGGAGTGCCTGACCCCAGTTCTTAAACAACTCTTAGAAATAGGAAGCTAGGAGATTTGGGCTAGAGTGCCCGATAGGAAAGTTTCACGGAAGCGAGGTAGAAAGGGGGAGGAAGACGCCCTTATTTATTACCGCGGGTCCAATACCCGGAGTCTGATGGCTTTACGTGCCCATTGACGCGTTCGTGAAGGGCTCGGGTTTGAATCCCGCCCGGTGAGGCATGAACGTTGCGTTTGTTTTACGGCACTGGGCCACATTCTGATTTCTTATCTATTCAACACTGGCATGAGATCATTCTGAATTCATGCCAGTGTTCTCTTCCCTGGAATCAGTGGCCTTAAATTTGGAACGCGCGACAGCTTGTATCCCATCGAGTTGCTCACGGTGGTCGTTAAACCTTCAATTAAAGAAAGAAAGAAAAGAAAGATCAGAATTGTCGTTCTTTTGTTTTCTCTGTAATTTACACTTTTGGGACAAACGGCATAGTAATATCACAGGAAAAAGAACTGAGGAAGAGTCTCACATCTCTATAATACACTAAATATCTCAATTAAAAGGAACACAAAATTATGAGGGTCGTTATGAGTCACAACTGGGAATGTTTACATGGAGCAGTCAAATGGACGATTATTATACGGTCCCTTTATATATTTGTGTTCAGTTCTCTGGGTGGCCAATCTCCGGTGGCCACTTCTCTTGCACCTATATCATCATTGTCAACCGTTATCATCCACTGTTGGATCTCTAACTTTCCTCCATAACGATCTGCCTCGAGCCAGTCTCCTCGATGTCCCTCCCGCATGCTTTCGAATTTCATCTATCCATCTCCCATGCGGTCTCCTTCTGGGTCTTTTCTAGTCCTGTGGAGTCCAGTCTAAAATTTCAGTTCTGCGTCGGTGGTCCGTTCCTCTTGCAATATATCCAGCCCATTGCCATTTTAGGGATTTTGCCCTGATCAAGTTGTCTTCCACTCATGTCATTTTCCTTGTTCTTGGGATCCTCTTCTTTTCTTTCCTGGTTACACCAAGCTTTTTTCAGTTGTCCGTATTTTTGTAAGCCTTTTTTCGTTAAGGTTCACGTCTCCACTCCATATGACGTCTCCACGCACTGGAAGGATGCATTAATTAAACACTTTTCTTTTAAAACATAATAGCCTATTGCTCTTTAAAAACTCACTGTTTCTTCCAAAAGCACGCCGATCAAGTTTTATAAGCAAATTAATTTATTCATCAAAGGGACCATCGCTTGATATCTACTATCGAAGGTAAATGTAGGTATCCGTTATCTCCAGCTTATTCCTATCAATCAGTAATTCTTTATTTTTTGTAAAAGCATTGTACATCATGAATGGAATACAGGATTACACTATACAATACAAATCTGAAAAATGTGAATCGGTTTTTGGTGTAAATATGGCATGGATGGTAAGTCAGATAATATCCGAAAACTTGAAAATGTCGTCGTCCTGGAGCGGGAATCAAATCCGCGTATCCCGGATTGACTCGGGCGTTATCCGGGTGACGCGGGTTCAATTCCCCCAGCAGGATGACGAAATTTTCAAGTTTTTGGATATTATCTGACTTACCATCCATGTCATATTTACACCAAAAAAGGATACATATCTTCAAAATTTGCATTGTACATAAGTTTTTTTTTCTGCAATTTCATTTTTAATTACACTTCTTCACTCTTGTCAGCAAGTTCTTGGAAAATACAATGCAGGTCTGAAGTGTCAGTTGCCGCCCAGGTGGCGCAGTGGTCTAAGCGATGGCCTCTGATCATTCGTCAGAACGGGGTCCGGGTTCGAATCCCGGTGAGACATGGATGTTGTGTTTGTCTTACGTCACTGACTCTCACCCTTCCCTGGAACCAGTGACCCTAAATTAGGGACGGGCGACTGCTTATAGCCCATTGAGTTGCTCACGGTGGTCGTTAAACCTTCAATCAAAAAAAAAAAAAAAAAAAAAAGAAGTGTCAGTTCCAAAAATGACTACGTCTTCAGCAAAACGAAGGTGAATTAAATAATCTCCATTGATCTTTATCTCTTTGTTTTCCCAGTTCAGTGACTGCATGACATTTGCAATGTGGCATTAAAGAGTTTGGGAGATGCAAACACCTGATGACTGATATATTGTTTCAAACATCCGATGACTGATATGTTGATATCCATTTACCACTTTTTCTTATTTAATTAAACATATCAAACATTATGATTGTAACAAAAATTCTGCTGAAAAAGCCTAGGGGGCTTTGCACGAGCTTCATGTGTAGCACAATTTTTTTTATTGGTAATTGTCATTCGTATACAAAAATCAAATATCAAGCATTTAACGGAAAACGTCGTAAAAAGAGTTTAGGTCTTTTTGTTCATGCAGGCATCTAAGGATTATTGTACTACTTCTTCTATCCCAATTTTAGAATGTATATTTGAATACACCTCACCCTAAAACTCCAATGTAAAAGCTAAAGTATGTTGAAAAGTCCAAGGAATAGGAATTCTGCAAGCGTTTTAGGTTCAGTGCGTTCTTGCTTCTTAATAACATTTGATTGCAAGTCCACACTTACGAGATCTTAAAATTGCTGAGTTTCTTCGACAAAACTGTTGTGAAATTTTCAGAACTGTTCAATTTCCTTGTAATGCTAGGTAAAGTTCTGTCGCTCAGCAGAGGAAATCATCTGACTAGTTTTGTCGATTGCTTACTTAAAATTAGGATATTTATTCGTGAAATTAAAAATGACCTCTTGTTTCTCACAGACGTAAGAAAATAACACACATCTGAGTATTATCTAATTTTCAAGTCGTGGGCATTGTTTTCTTGTTTTCGGGGAGTGCGATTTTTCTGTGAGCAATATTTCTGTGCGCATTCGTTATTCACATCGGATTAAACATAGCAGTCACGAGATTGTTCATTAGGAGACGTTGGCTGTTATTAAAATGAATGCAAGTGTTTACATGACTGTATTTAGGAAAAACTAATCCAGTCTGATCTCGCTCCTCAAAATATGCAGGTCCAAAAAATCCAACTATGGGCAACTCGATATTAAGCTTTCCGATAAGCATAGCCTGTAATATTATTGAATTCTAAATAACATACAATGAATGAGAGTCTGACTGGACTTTTGCACGGATAGCGCGATTTTTTCTAGCTAACCGTTTTCCATCTATGTGAATCCGAAATCATATGTGTTCCAAAGAATTAGATCAACTGTCTTCGTACAAATCATGCTGATTGGCAACCGACCTACTATTTCCTCCTGTCAAATTAAAGAAAATCGTCTTTGTGTCTTTTGTGTTTTATCTACTTTTTATTGCACACACTTATATGTAACTATCTGTTCCCACTAATAGTTCAAATCGTTGCTGTTTTCATTTAAAATAGAAAGCACCTTTGAGAAATCTTAAAATAAAGTAATTTTTGAAATTTAAATTTTGTTCTTACACAATTTTAGTACCACCTAATGAGAAATTTTTTGTAAAAAAATCATGTCATATTATTTAAATTATTTTTAGGTTGCTGTTGCAAACCGAAAAATCAGTTTCACAGTGGATTTCCTATTTCTTTAAATAAAATCGCGTTAATTAAATATTTTAAAATAAAAAGATTGTGTTCCCGAAAGTAATATTTTTTCTTGTCAAGTTGATTACAGAGAATTACTGAAATACTCTAAAGTTTTCCTTCAGTTTTAATTGTCGCATAACTACAGTTCAAGCTTCGTGAATTTATCTTTCCAAGACAAATGTAGAAACTGCAATGACATCCAAACGTCTCTCCTTTTAGATTCAGTGTCATTGTCCGAACCCTTTTAGCCGGTAATCTGTCAGAAAGGATTAGTGTCAACCGTCCCCGTAAACGAGCAGTTGGAATAACAAAGCAAAGGGGGAATGCAATGTTCACTGTTATCCGGAGTTTGAGGTCACTCGGGTGAGCTGGGCAGTGGACAGATTGCGTACCCCGAGTTATTTCGTGCCAGCCGCTATGGGCCACTCAAACGTACCCCGAGTTATTTCGTGCCAGCCGTTATGGGCCACAGAAACGTACCCCGAGTTATTTCGTTCGAGCCGCTTAAAGGGTTAACGACCACCGTGAGCAACTCAATGTATAAAAATCAGTAGGGCTACAAAATGTATAAAAATCAGTAGGGAAATTTATCCAACGTAATGTGGCTTGAAATGCACTGCGTCATTTTTATACAAAAGCGAGAATATTAAAGTATGTAATAAATTATTCATTTTCTTGGGAAGAGTGAGTTTATAAGGTCTAACCATTCCTTGTGTCGTCTTTTTTTATTCCCGATTCTGAAAAAGAAAATAAAAGATGTGTTCCCACATTGGTAATATAGAGTACATATCAGTGCAGTTTCATTAAAATCCCTTCAATATTTCAAAAGTTATAAAGAAGGAGCTCTTAATTTCAAGATGTCCCTTGTGGTATAACTATATTAGTAAACCGAATTCCTTTGCGTACAATACAAACCAAGGTTTTCAAGCTTTAGCACATCACCCAGATGACTTTTTCAAGGAAGGTAGACAGCAAGCAGTCTACATTGCTTATTTACTGTCCTTGAAAAAGCTATATGGTTGATGTGCGAAAGGTTGGGAACTTTATTTTCTATTTTACTCCAAGAAATTCGGATAACTAATACATTTATACTATGTTCAGCATTCTCACGTAAATTGACTGATTGATGTTCTGGATCTAAATACTCGTGGTCTAAACAACATAGATCCGCTCCAAGTTGTTAAAAACAAAAGCATCAGGCGTATTTAAAAATTCGATGTACGGCAAAGATCTCACGGGAAACTCAGAACTATTAATATAATATTATATTTTTAAAGATATTAAACATACCACTGTCTATTCAACTTACAGCAATTTTATCAATTGCGAAACCTTACCCGGAAATACAACGTTAAATATCACTATTTCCGAACATATGAAGATTTTTATGCATTTTATGCTACATAGGACTGAATGTTGACACTATCTGCCATTCCCAATCCACTGTTTGGTGCAGGTTTCCATACTATCTTCCAAAACTCCCTCTGTTCCCCATTCATTAGAGTGTCATGTTTTCGAATTTCATGCATCCCACTCTCAAGTGGTCTTCTGTCATTTGGTATACAGTCTAGTATTTCAATTGAGCAATTGTTGATAGTGTTCCAAGAATTACGACCAGTCCATTACCATTTATCAGTTTTGTAAGTATGAATAACTGACAATAACATGTAAGTCATAAAAGCTGTCTACGTACGATTAAAAAATATCACCGCTGATATTATAGGCTAGTTTAAAAACTTTATTCACAAGTAAAAGCTTGAAATATCTCGCTTTTAACTTGCTTTTACTTGTGAATAAAGTTTTTAAATTAGTCTATAGTATCAGCTGGGATAATTTTTTAATCGTACGTAGACAGCTTTTATGACTTACATGTTCCTTTCGTGCGAAACACAATCTTTACCTAACTGACAATAAGTTGAAGAAATACGAACGATAAGGAAAATGCCATTAACTTTTGGCATTTTCCTGACCCATGTATTGCTTCCTTACATATCTGTTATCGTGAGGTTGCATCTCTGCATACAGTTTTGGGTGTTCTGTGTGATTCGATGTTTTGTTGCAAATCAATTTAGATAAGTTTACCACGCCTGCGAATTCTTTATTCAATGTCGCCATTTATATCTTTATAAATGGCAGGTGTGTTTTCCGGTTATTTATAAACTGGCGCAAGTAACCTCTAAATCTTCAATTCTATAAGAGCACTGTGCATCAGTTATGTTGGGTGAAATTTTTCCTATACTCTTGTCAGCAAGTTTCATACACATATTTGAAACGCATTGTGAGGAAAGAACCCACAAATATATCTATGTCAACAGCAAAACGAAAGGAGTTGAATTATTTCCGTTAATTATTATCCCTCTGTTTTGCCAGTTCAGTGAATGATATTTACTCCAAATTCTGTTATAAAATTGTAGAGAGACCTAGTATTATTTTGTAAGACTCGTAGTCCAAATTATATACCCGTTGTGAACAGTCGAACGATTGCAATAATTTTTCGTAAATGCAATTAAATCATTAAGACATTAACCTTCGATAAAGCAATATTTGAAAGATATTATAATAGTTGGTGATGCCCCCTAAATACATCATTTCCGTATCAATAAAATCCATAACACAGAGCATTGAGCTTCTGTTTTGATAACTTCAATTACCAAAGTAAGTATGAATAACTGACAATAAGTTGAAGAAATCGTTTAAAACTGTCAACAACTACAGCAATGCAGATTTACCCTATTGCAAAACAGTATCATTTTACAAATAGCGTCAACATGTAATATTCCAGTTAATTCATTAATTCTAAATTTGTTTAGTCTCAGAATTTTAAAATTTCAAATTTTGTGCTGCCTGCTTTATATTGCTGATGTTCCGCTCTATTTAAGCATTTCCCCTTGTTAAATCTTCACACATTTTTAATCGAAAATGTTGCCCAAAATTTGAAGATTAGTACTTAGGAAGTAAACTAAAAATTTCAAAGAATTAGTGGAAAGCTACTGTGAACTAAACTAGTTTCTTATCGTTCGTAGCGCATTTCAGAGCAAGCAGTTTAAAGGAAAGAAATACGAAGCCATACCCGTTCTTCTCATTTAAAGGTAGGAGTCTCAACCCCCGCTAACAAAAATTATGCACCCCAATCAACCGCAATTTAGCAGATGTGGCAGACTTCAACTCCCCGAAGTGCAATGGGAAGCCTCTGTCTGGTGAAACAACATAGTTGAGCGCCGGGTTTCCAGTGGCAGTGTAATAAGTATGAACCTTACCTTATTTGTATTTTCATCTTTTATACAAGTTTTCTAATTTCTTATTAAAACAATAGCACCTCACATTTCTTAAATGTACATTTCTTCTGGATTATACGAAATAACCATTTATGAAGTACACGCACTTTAGACTAATTATTTATTGATGAAAGTTCCCTATTATATTCTTGCTTGGATCTGTTATTTTTAACAAGTTCGATAATATCATCGTTAAGTTACCGGCAATGCAGCTATCTTTTTAAAATAGGTTATTTCATACGATGTTTTGTCATATACATATATTAATGTTTGAAAGAATGACACTCAAACTGCCACATATTTAGGTATATTACAACATGTATAGGGTTTTTAGCTAAACTACCCTTTGTAAATAAACTGAAATACATTTAGCGCCCTTAATAAAGAAGATTATTTCTTCAGGGAAATGTCCTCTGGTAAATTGTGATTACCATCTAGCACGGCATTAAATATGTGTTCGTTAAATTGCCCACAGTTTACGTGTTTCACTAAATAACGTCCACTAAAAAGATCATTTGTAACGGCACATCAAGGAATTTTGAAACAGCGCTGAAAATTGAGTAAATGAGATAATGTAACATTTTATTTGTGTGTATTAATAGCTACGTTAAATTTGTAAAAACCCTGAAATTCCAAAATTTAAGAACATTTTTCTAACGTAGCAGACGAGTTCGTTAGCGTTTAAAATACAGCAAATTTCAACTAAGCGGACTGATATCGTCACGTCATTTGTGGCCTTCTACCCCGACTCGTATTCAAGAATGGATCAGAAAACAATGCAAATGCAAATTTTATTCAGAGAGCGTTCATACCAAATGGATACATAAAATATTTTAATCATTTATTCCTGCAAGTCGCCCATTAAACTTAACCAACCGGTGCCTAATATTTTCAGCTCTCCCTAAACAGAAATATTCACATGGCGGTTAATTCAACGAGGTTCGGCTTAAAAATATGCAAAGTAATTAGGTAACTGATTTACATTCCCAATGAAAAGTCATTTAGTCTCTTTCGCACGGAATGTTTCCGCAATTTGGCCAGGCACCTTTGGTTTTTCGTAAAAATATTTTCCTAGCAGAAATGCAGATTCACCTTATTTGGCTTTCGTGGATAGAAAAATTAAGAAAATATGATACAACGCAAAACAGGGTATGATAATTAAGGAACAATAAAATTCCCTTAAGAAAAATATTTTGACGTGGCTGAAATTGAACACCGTTTACGGAACTTTTGGATGAAATGGATTATCCAGGGATTGTAAAATTTTATCCTTTCAAAATATAGAAACCTAAGCAACACTCTTGCGTAAAAGCGTTCTTCACCACAGAAAGCAAAATTTCTCATGGGCAATTGTTAACACACGCTGTCGACCGCACTGTCAATAATATTAAGTTGTTTCTTCTAAGTATCGGAAAGTATCGTTAATCGCAACTATGTGCAATTGCGATCATCGACACTTTCCAGGCTTAGTACAGTTGCAATCATCGATACCAGGGGCAGGCTTAGGATTCATCCAAACCAGCCGCTAGTATCTTCATTTAGTAGTCTCGTATTCACCGGTTTTCAAGTATTGTCGTCAGCGTCTCAAACATGCGTGGAGCTACAGATTAAAATATTTTTTTGCTCCCCACTAACACCTATGGGCAGTGGATGTGTCACATCTTGCAGGAGGTTCGTGATTTTTTGATCCTCCGACAGTTTTTTGTAGTTGCTAACCACGACTGACAGTGAGCTCCCCACAAGCCTGCCTTTGCCATCCGAAGAAACAAGAATAACACTGATTTACTGCGCTCAGTACCAGATGTTATTGATACCGTCTCAACAATTTCTCACTTACTATCTTTAACCTCCAGTTGTTTGGATTGGCATAAACGCAGTGCTGGAAATGGGAATTATTTGCTGGCTGATGCTGAAAGCGATAGATTTTGGCAGTTCACCAGGTATGCCAGATTCGAGTTCCTGATGAAGTATGTGGGGTGTATTTAACTCAAGGAATTGATGCCTTTACTCCTGTGGAACTTGTACAATTACATTTGGAAAAAAACGGTTGTACACTTAGCTGCAAGTTTTCGCCAGATGTACATTCTACAATTTGTGGGAAATAATGAAAAGCAGGATTCATCAGACGGGATGACACATTACTAATTTTTAGGATCCAAGTCTTTTTGTGCTTTCCAGAACGTTTCATGTTTTGTTGCATTGATATTGTTAATCAGAGATTTCTTGCCAGCAGCATATCGATAAATATCGTAACGATGGAGTTCCCGAAGGAATGCTATGAGGGAAAAGGACTGTTGTTCAAACTTACGATGGAAATTGATTAATGTTCAAGTACTATCTTTGTGATGCCGTGGCTTAAATTTACTCTCTGGATACCATAACCATCATGTGCCTTTTGCTCGAGTCGCGGTTTGATCTCCAGAGACGGATTGAGCTCTAAGCATATTAATTTTAGCATCACTAGTTTACTTCCGAAGTGTGTCTTTCTAAAAATTTCAAAACCTTATCAACCTGACATCAATAAGTGATGGTCCCGAGTAAAGTACACCTAAGTTCAGTTGTAAGTTTTTTATCATTTAACAGTTTTCAATGGTATATCTTATCTCTGAAATTCTTTAGGCGTTGGCGCAAGCAAAACTTTCAAGAATGATGCATGTTATAAACTGCTCTATATAACTAGAACAATTTTGCTCTTAAAATACATGTAGACATTTGCCGAAAATATGTTTGTCATAACTTGACTTACACTTTCCTTTCTGTGCCCACGTGTATTAAATAAAATGCGTTACACACGATATACATTATAAAAATTGTGTGTAAGAAACATAAAACAAGGGCTTTTTACCTGGTGAAAAATATTGCTGTAAAAATATACATTACTTAATATATATATATAATTTATTGTTCTACAATAATACTGAATAGACCTAATTTTTTTATTTCTGAATTACATATTTCCGGAGAATCATCATCATCATCATCATCATTGTCAACAATTATCAATCCACTGCTGGACGAAGGTCTCTCCAAGTCTCTTCCACAACGGTCTGTCTTGTGCCAATCTTCTCCATGTTACTCCCGCATACTTTCGAATTTCATCCACCCATCTCCCATGTGGTATTCTTCCGGGTATTTTCCTGTCTCTTGGAATCCAATCTAAAACGTCGGCTGTCCGTCGATGGTCTGTCCTTCTGGTAGTATGTCCAGCTCATTGCCATTTAATGGATTTACCTCTGATCATGATGTCTTCCATTCTTGTAATTTTTCGGATTCACGAGTTCCTCTTCTTATCTCTCCTGGTTATACCAAGCATGCACCTATCCATGCATTTTTGAGTTGTCTGCAGCCTTTGTATGCCTCTTTTAGTTAAGGTCCACGTCTCTGCACCATACGTAAGCACTGGAAGGATGCATTGATCAAACACGTTTCTTTTAAGACATAATGGCATATTGCTCTTGAAAATTATGCTGTTTCTTCCAAAAGCTCTCCAGGCAAGTTTTGTACGCCGATTAATTTCTTCATCAATGTGACCCTCACTTGATATCTGCTATCCAATATAAACCTACGTATCTGTTATCTCCAGCTTTTTCTCCATCAATCGATAAATCTTCACTTCTTGTAAAAGCATTGTACATCACTTTTGTCTTCTGAAAGTTCATTTTTAATCTCACTTCTTTATTCTTGTCAGCAAGTTCCTGGATCATACCCTGCAGCTCTGATGTGGTAGTTGCAAAAATGACTACGTCATCAGGAAAACGAAGGTGAGTTAGATAATCTCCATTAATCTTTATCCCTTTGTTTTCCCAGTTCAGTGATTGAAAGACATTTTCCAATGTTGCATTAAAGAGTTTGGGAGATATAGTGTTACCTTGTCTGATTCCCTTTCCAATTTGTATGGGTGCTGTATTCTCTTATAGCCGAATCTTTGCACTTGCATTTTCATAGATGTTACATATACACATCTGAAACAGCGACTGTGCGACACTTCGAAATTTGCTGGAAGTTAACGCCACCATTAAAACAATAACGTGTTGCCCAAAGTTCGTGTTCCGTCTTTGATTGAAAATATGAATATAGTTTCCTTAAAATTGGCTTCAGCATTGGCAAATACAACATTTGTTCCATTCCAAATAAATAAGAATTGCACCTGGACTCCAGATAAAAAAGAAAACGCAAAGGGAAAGTTCATGTTTTTAAGACAGGGTACAATGAAAATTTTGTAGTGGATTTCAGGCTGTGCAACAACCTAGGGCCAATTTTTTTCTGTTTAAGAGTAGTTTTAATACGTACATTATGTATTAAGATGATCTTCAGAAAGTGTCGCAAAGGTGTGAACACAACAGGAAGGTCTAGTTTTTATTTCTCTTTTCTCTGCACAACTTATACAATTGCCGATATGAAAATTTGATATTTCGTTCATTGACAATGGAAACCCTGTATCTGAATATTATTTTTTTATTTCTCGAGTGCTATACAGCGCGCAAGTACAAAAAGTTTGATTTCCGTAATTAGAACAAATGTAAAAATACTAATGGCAGCAAAAGATATTAAGTTAGTATGTGGTGTACAGGACTGAGCCATTGAACAAACTGCTTATTCACTAGATGTTTAAGGAGCGTTTTTTTATATTTCGGTTACGATACGCAAATATACGTTTCTCTGTCTTTCGAGAAACGCCCATATTAAAACAGCAATAAAAGTCGAATTCATAACACACAAACTCACAATCTGCTCAAATCCATCTCCAAATTTTGAGAAATGCTCATGAATTATTAGTTAGATTTTAACCAGTGTTATGGATGTCGGCGGTGGGAAGCAGAACTTTTTTCAAGGTAACTATTAGGATGAGGGAACCAAAACATGTTTAAAATTGAAATGTCGAATTTTGGTAACAACGCTCTCTGCCTGTGAATCCATCCTGAATGATTCTATGTAGTCACGCTTCGCTTTGAGGTCATTGGGCGTAACTAACATAAAATAACTCATCGATACCAGTCCTAATATTCTTGAGTGACTATTATCATGAGGCTCTCTGATTAGAAATCTGGATGGTGTGTCTTGTTATGATTAATTCCGTTACTTCTTCAAACTACATCATCAACTTTTTGTGTGATCTTCAGTACGATATCATGTAACTCTACCTCCTTTGGCTTACCATGAATGCGCAAAATGTTTCCAGAAAAGTTTTAAAAGATGAAAAGATGTGGATTGACTGATTTCAGGTGTAAAGCTCATATATAGAAACAGTGTTTTTAAAAAGCAGTATTCATCCCTCGACTTAATCTCTGGTTACTATAAGAAGTCGTTTATAATCTTAGTTGTAATGAGGAAGTATAATTTCGAGTGTAGAAGCTTCTAATTCTGCATCGTAGAGCGTACCTTTCACAATAACCAACAAATGGAAGTTCTCTTCTCTTCAAGGAATGAATCTATGGCTTTTCCAAGATTTCTCAACTTTTGGCAACTACTGGACGTTTCGGGATTAAATTTGAAACGCTATACAGAGAACTCAATAGAAATCTGCAATATGAGTACGCAGTTTGCTTTGTATAGGAATTTTCTCTGCAAATGACCCTAAGAGAGAGAGCGAGATAGCCGTTAAAAAATAACATCTGTGTTGATGTTCTCTCTTTCCCTGATCGTGCGAATAGGAAGAAATCCAAAAGCTAATGATATCAATGATTCAAAAAGGTATGTAGGACATAAATGCTATGAGATTTTACTCCCTTTGTCGTCCAAAATGAGACTGCTTTTAAACTCCAAATGGATCGTTGTTTCTACTGTAAATTCGCCTTGATAAAGCATCTAGTTGCAAGGTGAGACCTTGGCATGATTAATTTCGATACACACCATCGTCACGGACTTTGTTGCCTCTTTAGTCAAACATTGCACTGATTTCTTCAGATTTAATATTATATCCTTAAAATGATATAATATTAAACCTGTACGCTTTGAAAGCGACAAACGTGAAGCCAAGATTTGGAGATCAATAGTTTAGTGTAAAAACGAATGCATGATTTCATATTGAAGGTAATTGTAAATAAGTTTCCTCTCGTTTCGTCAGATAAACAATTTCGGATTTATTAGTTACTTGAAACCTGTCTTTGAAGCAACCCAATATTTTAATTTGGAAATATTTCCTCTTAGTTTTCGTCCTCAACATTGTCCGTGAAACAGATTTATAAAAATTCCTTCAAACTTAAAAAGAGCATTTGAGTCTAAAATGCTTCAAGTTTTAGTGATGGATCCGTAAATATAAAATTGTCTCATACCCAGTTACATCAAAAATAATTACAAATTCAAAAAATAGTAATTAGGAATGTCCTTCTGTGAACAAATTTAAAGTATCCACCAACAAAAAAAATTGAGATAAACGAATTCTGTTTTCCATTACGTTCGGCGATTTTGCTCTAATCATGGCGGCGTCCACTGTCATGATCCACCAGTTTTACATTCTTATCTTTCCTGTCCACATCAAACAAGCATCTCTCCTGGCTTCTATCTCTTGTTTGCAACTTTGTGATATGCAGCCTTTGTTTTCGTTTAAGATTTCTTCTCCATAAGAGAGAACTGGAACTATGAATTGATTCAACCTTTTTTTTTAAGACAATTATCTTAAAATTATAATGTTCCCACTAAAATCCTTCCAACTAAGTTTTATACGACGTTTAATTCTGTAATCAATGGGCACTTGCTGGATGTCCGTTGACCAAGGAGAATGGACGCATTCCTTAATTCTGGAATCCTTCACCAACAGAAAAATCTTCATTTCTTGCAAAAGCAATGTACATCAGTTGTTTTCTGAACGTTTATTTTAATCCTATTTTTTTACTCTTTTCAGCACGTTCCTGTAGCATTCATTCCAGCGCTGAAGAGGAAATTGCGGAAATTTCTATTTTATTAACAAAACGAACTTGAGGAAAGTGATATTCGTTAACACTTCCCCGGTTTTTTCAGTTCAGTGATTGAAAGACATTTGCAATGAGGCATTGAAGAGTGTGAGAGATACGGTGTCACCTAGTTTTACTCCTTTCCAATTTTCATCAGTGCTGTATGCTAAATTAGCAGAACCATTCCACTTGCATTTTCATACATGTTATCAATAACGTTAACGTATGCATCTTCAATATCGCAATATTTCATAGCCATCGTAATTGCTGATGTTCTCACGGAATCATTGGCCTTTTCATAATCAACAAGACCCATAGATAATGAGCGTCAGTTCTTTCAGTACCCGGTTATGATCTACAGTGCTGTATCCACTCCTAAATCCAGCAGCATTGCTCCAGTTATCATGAATCTTCCTTTCTTTGAGATTTATGTGCAGTGGAAACTCGAGCGATTGGAGCTTAGTGAAAATATTCGAAATACTTGGAGACGACATGAATAGACAAATTTGCCACTCTTTCCACGTTTTCTTTAATTAAAACACAGCCACCAAAAAACTGCTATCCGGACACCGCTGGGTTTGTATCCCAGATCTCTCGACAGTTAGCAGAGTACGTTCGCCTTACACTCCGTGGCCAACAATCCATGGTGCCATGTGTGTATATCTTTCAGCATCTGACTTCCCAGATCCGTAGAGATGGGCTCAGGTACTGAGACGTCTCCATCTGGTGGGGCTTAACGTCACAAGCTATTAAATTATAGCTAATAAATCCAAAGGGTGAGAGTGATAGTGTAAAAATATTTCTATTTCTTCAATGACTTCTTACACACTGAGTGGCCACTTTATTATGAGCACCTGAAAGTTTTGCGCAAATGAGCCATGATTTACGCTGTTGCCGCCAGATTGCGAGGTTACTATAGAAAGGGAAAGCCCAGTGCTTGCGACAATAGTAGATGTGATTTTTTGATGACGAGATGGGTAAAAAATGCGATATGACGGACTTTCAAGGTGGGATGATTGTAGAAGCTCAGAGCCATGGAGCGAGTATCACTGAAACCGCCGCATTCGTGAAATATTCCAGTGCAGCTGTTGTTGAAGTGTTTAAAGACTGGACTGTCAGCAAAAAAAACTGGGTCTCTACGTGCAACGTGTGGTCGTCATCGACTAGTGACTGCTCGGGCTGAACGGAAAGTGCCCAGACTGGTAACAGACAACAGAAGGGCAACAGTGCAATAATTACAAACCATCTTAATCAAGGATCCCTTCAAATAATCTCTGCATGCACTGTTCGCCGTACACTGCATCGGATGGGATATGGCAGCCGAAGGCCTGTTCGAACAACTTTGCTGTCTGCCGTTAACAAGAGAAAACGTCTCCTGTTCGCACAGGAGCACAAGGATTGGGCAGTCGATAACTGGAAACAAATTATGTGGTCCAATGAATCACGTTTTCAGTTCTACCATGCCGATGGTCGAGTGAGAATTTGGCGGAAACAGCACGAAAGCATAGACCCCAAATGCATTGCTACAACCCTTCAAGCTAGTGGAGGCAAAGTTATGGTTTGGGGAATGTTTTTCTGGCATGCTTTGGGCCCTTTAATTCGTGTTGATCAACGTCTGACTGGCACATCATATCTAAACATCGTTGCGGACCAAATTCATCCTGTTATGTGGATGGTTTATCCCAATGGTGATGGCTACTTTCAACAAGATATTGCTTCCTGCCACAGTGCTCGTATTGTACAGGATTGGTTTCAGGAACATGCCGGTGAGTTTACTTTGCTTAGGTGGCCCCAATAATCTACAAATCTCAACCCCATTGAGAATTTGTATGATGAAGTTGAATGAGCCATCAGATATCTGGATCCACAACCCTGCAACCTCACACTCCTGGAAAGGGCTATTCATCAAGCATGGTCTCAGATTCCACAAACAGCCTATCAACATCTCGTGGAGTCCATGCCACAAAGAATCGATGCATTATTAAAGGCAGAAGGTGGTCCAACGAAGTACCGAGGGGGTGGTCATAATAAAGTGGCCACTCAGTGTTTAACGTTCGCGGTAATTCCATTTTTCCTTTGAGCTCTCCACCATATCATGTTTTCTGAATGTGCGAATTTTCCTGTAAAACATCAGGAACTTTGGAACTGGTCCCTTTCTAAATGTTCAGAGTTTCTGTATGAAATGCAAGATAAATCACACACACATTATTTGTATGTGTTGGTGTTAACTCGTTGTTTTTAAGAAAGCATCATTTTTTTTACGAGCAACTCTGATCCATTACTGTTTTCTCACAACTCAAGGCCTAAAACAGTTAGCAGGCATATGCCTGCTGAAAGGGGAAAGTAAACTCCAAATTACATGGCAAAAATCTTACAGAATTGCTTCTTAAATTTATTTTATCAAAAACTGTACTGCAAGATAATTTACTTCGATTTTTAAGAAATATATATTTAGTGTATAAGGTAAATCCATTTTCTACACTGGTGTCCAATATAAAAGTCTGGATGCCATTGACAGGAGTGAAACGGAAAATGTGTTACAACAAGTACAAGCGCGTGGAATGTTAATAAACACAATAAAAGAGAAAATAAACACTTTAAAACAACAGCTAAATATGCACACATTTTGCGTATATAAATTATTTGTATTTTTGATTTGGTGAACCTTAAACTTCACCAAAGTGAAATGTCAAAATGCAACGTGAAACCGTATTTAAAAGGAATGTAAACGCCTGGTGCAGACAGACAGCCCTCTCCCCGACGATACATACTTAGCACCAAGATTTTAATGAACTCTGGAAACAAAGATTTCCATTACTATAACTGCGGAGCGTAGCTCTGGATGGCTTGTAAGAAGGTGCTGACGAGGTGCTACGTATTATCCCAGAGTATTCCGTTCATACTCTATAGAGTTTGGTCTGGTGACCTGTTTAGGCAGTTTACGCGCCTAACATCCTGTTCCTGCAGAAAATTGTGCACAAACCCAGCCCTGTGCGGGGAGTATTATCGTCCCTTAAAAGAAACTGAAGGCCGACAGCTCCTGAAAAATTCTAACATAGGGTTCTAGTAAACCGTCCTTATGAAATTCACATTGTTCCCTGGAAACTGCAAACGCTGAACATAATGCTGCCCCTCACGAGGGGAGATGAGACAACCACTTCCAGAAGAAGCCTCCTACTCGGATGTTTCAAGGATCATTACGCATCTCCTGCTTCTTCCAGATGCAATTCCGACGAGAATTCGCATGCAGACTGAATCTCCAATGGTCTGTAAAAAGGAATACCAGCTCAGTCGTTTGGGCTCCGGGAGCAATGTTGCCTGCACTGGGTCAAACGAACTCAGCAGTCACATGCGACAAGTGACACATGAACCATGGGTATCCTGGCATAAATGCAAATTTCATTAAGTCTTCGATATATGTACTTTTCGCCATGGTATCTTAGTACACTGCCGTGCAAAAATTAAGGACAAGCCGGTTTTTCGAATGTAACGTCGTGCAGAAGTGCTCCAAATCGACTCAAATCATACTATAAGATCCCCATGATGTAATAATATGGGACAAGTGAGAAAAACCGCCTAAACAAGGAATCCAAAGGATACAAAGGCACTTTATTGAAAAGGTAGCGTCAAGCACAACTGGACAGAATACAGAAACGTCCATGTGACAGGCGGCTGCCAAGAAAAATCCAGTCTTTAGTAAGGGATATGATCATCCCTGACTGCGTTGCAGGATTTACAACGTCTGTCCATGCTGATGAGGAGGTTGTCAAGGAGCTGTTGAGGCATCGCTGCCCATTCCTCTTGTAGCGCCAATCGCAGCTGCGGAATCGTTCTGGCGGCTGGTTACGTGCTGCCAAGCATCTACCGAGAAGGTCCCACACGTGTTCGATTGGATTTAGGTCCGACGATCTTGCGGGCCAATCCATGCGTCTAATATCTTCACTCTCCAACAGCTCTGCGACATACACTGCACGATGAGGTGTAGCGTTGTCGTACATGAAGAGGAACTCAGGACTCTTAGCACATCTAAACAGACGCACATGAGGCAGGAGAACCTCGGTACAATAGCGGACACCAGTGAGTGAAACTCCTTGGAAGATGTGGATGTCAGAACGGCTACCAAGCACGATACTGACCCAAACGAGAACTCCGCCACCTCCAAACCGGTCCCTTTCGATGATGTTGTAGGTGTGATTGTGTGTTCCCTGCTCTCTACAGAAGTGTATACGTCCAGAATCGCTCGGCAGACTAAATCGGCTCTCATCCATAAAGAGAACTTGACCCCATTGTTGATGTGTGCAACTCTTGTGTTCCTGGCATTACAGAAACCGCTGTCTCCGATGAGCAGGCGTTAATGGCACACACCGTACTGGTCGTCGTGCAAATAGAAGACCTTTGTGCGGCATCCTGGCCACGGTAAAACGCGATAACGGACGTCCAGTTGTCTGTTGCATGTGCCTTGCGATTTCTCCCGCTGTCTGTCGTCTGTCTCTTCTCGCCTGCAGGACAATATACCGGTCGTCCGCAGCCGTGGTTGCTCGTGGACGACCACTGCTAAACTCTCGGACAGCTGATCCTGTCGTTTGAAATGCTCTCCAAGTTCCTGAAACAATGCTGTGAGCAATCCCGAACTTCTTGGCCACACCTCGACCTTCTTCCAACTTCCCAATGACGCGATCTTGGGTAACGTCATTCAAATGTCGTCTACTGCATTGTTTGTTGGCCATATCACACGGTGGCAGCAACTCGACGTCTTTCAAACCGATGTACACCGTGCAAAAGCTTTGACCGAATTACTGAGCGTACACCGCCAGTGTGCCTCACACCCTTCCGACACTCCTCCCACAACACGTCATGTTGCATATATGCGCATGCTCTACCGTACCGGACCCTAGTCTATCTCCTGAATGGCCTTTCAGTCCGTTGTGCCTGCTCGTTCCGCTGTTATGCTAATTTCTCCTCTTCGTCCTTTATTTTTGCCCACCAGTGTACCAGTGCAGAATTAGGAAAACCTTCCATAACTGTAAAAATACTTTTGGGAGGATCTTCAAGATCCTTGTGGCCCCGTCTTGACACTGGCACTATTCTAGGCGTCCTATCGTGTGCCACCGAACAGCGTCGGTTGCAGGTGTATGAGGCATACTGAAAGCATTTGTAGACACTGGGGCTCTTTTTACACTCGCTGTCATCGAAAAATGAAACTACTTTAAGTATATAACTCAATTTAAATATCGGGCAGCACTTTGCTCGCTGATATGCAAATTGCACAGCGGGCATTTGTTTCTAGTGTTCATTTGTACAAATTATGTGAACATCGTAACGTTACATTGAAATTTTGAATTTTTATCCCTGTATTGCCTTCCAGACTTTGATTTTGACCTCCAGTGTGACTTTCCTATACCAAAGACACCTAAGGCAACAGAGTGGAACAGTTTAGAGCCATAAGTATAATTTCACATGCATCCAATATTCTGATGAAGATTATTAAAACGAGATTGGATTTTAAGGTGGAACAGACGCTGGAAGAGTACCAGTTTGAAATAAGAAGAGGAAAGGACGCTACGGATGCGATTGGCACCCTGAAAGTCTTGGCTGAAAGTATGATCGACAGAGGACGTTTCCTTTACGTATTTTTCATTGATTACGAGGTGTTCGACAGAGGGACTTAAACAAACGTTTTTATAATCCTAGAGAGACAGGGCATGGCTCATAATAGTATCCAGCTTATCAATAATCTCTATGTAAGTCAGGTAGCATTTATTTCAATTCAAGAGGGAATGACTGATGCAGTACCAATAAATAAAAGTGTAAGGCAGGGATGCTTTTTGTCACCTGGCCTTTTTGGTATTTATGCCGACGTAATGATGGATCAGTACTTGGGGAGTGCCAGTGAAGGAGTTTGGGTTAGTGGAGAGAGAATTAAGGCCATTAAGTTTCCTGACGACCAGTCAATAGTTTCTGGATCAGTCAAATCATTACAGCGCATGATGTCAAAAATACACGAAAATGCGGATATTAATAGAATGAAATAAATAAAGGTAAGACAAATCTAATGATAATAGGGAAGGTACCAAAACAGGCTTTCTTTAAAATTAAAGGATAATGCAATCGAACAAGTTAAATCATTTCGCCATTTGGATCAAATTATTACAGAAGATGCGAGATGTAAAAAGGAAATTAGAATGAGACTGAGGATGGCAAAAACAGCTTTTAAAGGGAATTATAGATTACTGACAGCCATAAATATAGAGCAAAAACTGAGGAGTTGAATTTTAAAGTCATATGTTTGGTCAGTAGCTCTCTACGGTTCTGAGACATGGACACTGAGCAGGAGGAAAGTTAAAAGGCTAGAGGCATTTGAGATGTGGATCTATAGAAGAATGGAGAGAATGAGTTAGCTCGATAGAAAGACAAATGAGGAGGTCCTAGAGAGAGGGTGGAAGGGTGGGACCGAGGAATCTGATCAACATGTTAAACAGAAAAATAATGTTATGGATGGGACACACATTGCGCAATGAAGGTCCGATTCTGAAACTTTTGGAAGGGCAAATTCAAGGCACGAGGAAGAAGACTGCCAAGGCATAGTTTTGTGGCACAGTTACTCCAAAACACTGATACTAGGACATACTGGGACTTGAAGAAAACTGCGGAGAATGGAGTGGAATGGAGAAGCAAGGTACATCTACTGAACAACCAATCGTTGGGCCGAGTAACCTTGAAGAAGTGTGTTTGTTGCTTTTTCATTTTCCACTGGTGCAGTATGTTTACACCACAACTGCCAGTGAAAACTATTGCCCCAATACGTTGCTGTTTCACTACATGTTGGATAACGCATAATGAAGTACTACCGGGAGACATTTTTCTCTTCCAAGGCACAAGATAATGGAGGTTGGAGGTTGGAGAATATATTTGCACAAAATAATGCATCGACTGTAATAAATTTCTCATTGAATTATTAGAAGGACTTCTAAACACACTATTTTAACTAAAAAGAATTTATCCGTTTCAATTTCCAAAACACCTCACTAAAATGTTGCAAAAAATCTGAAATTTGTTTCTATGATTTTAGCAAAAGGAATAAAACAAAATTCTCAGGAAAATGAAAAGTCGAACGTTTTCTCTTCTCATAACATATATCAACCCTTGACTTTTACTGCCAAACTGATTTAAAAATAGTTTTGGATTCACAAAAAAGAAATAACCGTACTAAGGAATTCCAGGGTGTGGTTTTGAATATTGCGTAGCTGTAAGTATTCCGAGATTGAACTGACTGTGTACTTCACATGAATTCTTGCAAAAACCTTGAGCAAATAATGTGGCGTATGACGGATACCGAAATCAGATATAGTTCTGTCTGCTTCAGCCGTGGTATGGTAGAAAAGATAAACTTTTGATTAATTCATGTCTAGTTACGGAAATGTTTGAAAATCTAGTACTCAAATTATGTTTTATGTAAAATATTAAACAATAAATAAATTCATTTGCATATACTGTATCACGTGAGATATCTACATCATTTGTTCACTGAGACCGAAATCTGTATTTTGACATTAAAATTTTTGTTGTTTAGTCACAATTGTCGGAAAATGTTTGTAACATATTTCATTCGGCTGATATTCAGCATGCTTCTGCATTTACTTTATATGTTTCCAGATATTGTGAGATGAAGAAACTAAGGGACTATAAATAATTTTGAGGGACCTAGCAGTTACTCTTTCTCAGACTTTAGTCGATTTTTAGTGAGTGAATAATCTCTGATTATTCCATAACAAACAGAACGGGCATTGTTATATTTTCTCCAATTGCAACTCGAAACCTTCAGAAATTTTAAAAGTAGCTACCTGAATTATACGGAAAAAGGAAAAATTTTGATTTCCATATTTCTCTTAGACCATATGATATGATTTGCAAAATTTTCAATAAAATGTTCTTCCTTTTTCCTTTTTTTCAAATAAATAGCCAGTATCTCATTCGTTTTAGGAGACTTTTACTGATTTTTATTCACGCATGTATGAAGACCGTGTGGAAGGTGCATGAATGAAATTTTCAGCTAATCGCAAGTGACACAGGGCTTTAAGGCAGAAAGAGGTGGAGGAGCCAAGTTTGGTTTCTTCCAGCCGTGGAAATATAACGGTTGCTGTTGACGCTATATACATAAGTCGCCCGTCCCTAATTTAGGGTCACTGGTTCCAGGGAAGGGAGAGAGCCAGTGCCGTAAGACAAACACAACATCCATGCCTCACCGGGATTCGAACCCGGACCCCGTTCGGACGAATGATCAGAGGCCATCGCTTAGACCACTGCGCCACCGGGGCTGCAATTGTAACATGAATAAGATTCATATACAGTGAAGCAATCAAATAATAAGACTGTTTTTTTAATAGAAAAGCAGAGAAACATACATAAATATATGCATTTTACTTGAAGTACGTTTCTCTTGAGTTAATACAAGAATTGGCAGGATCAGCCAACGGAAGGGAGGACTTGCAGAGGTCGTCTATTGGTATGGAAGTGAAAATTCTTTGTAACAATTGTCACTTCCATACCAATAGACGACCTCTAAAGTGGGTGTGACAATTCTTTGTAAGTCTGTAGAGTCTTGAATAACTTAAACAGATATATATATATATATATATATACATGTGTATATTGCTGCAAGATTATTTATACGTTCATTTCAGCCGTCTGTGTAAGTCGTTCAATCTTACAGTTTAAAGGTTATTTATTCCCCTTTCCTGGAGATGTGTACATACGTTGTTTTTGGTCAAAAAGCAAATATTCGATAACTCCCGCAAAGCTAAATCAAATATTTAACCAACTATAAAAGAAATGTGGAATATCAGATCTGTGTTGTTGCTGATTCTTTATTGAAAGATAATGCCTATCTTCCGTTAGAAAAGGAAACCCATATTTGCAAGTAATTCATTCTCTCATAAAGAAAATATGCAGCTTACAATCTCATTTTAACATTTTATATTCTTATTCGTATTACGATTAAAAATGAAATGAAACTCACTAAAGTGTATTTCGTGTTATGACTAATAGTAACTGAACTGATAATGGAAGAGGTGGACATGTAACTGTGTCATTTGACGCTTAGGTTTTGAAGAACAACGTGGAGTGAAATCGTAATCTTTCTCCGAGGCCAACAGATGACTAGAACCCGGCTCGTCTGGTTCTGCTGCAGAATTAGTATTTGTATCCTCTTCTGAAGGATCGTCCTCGACTCGCAGGGCCGATTTCAGTGATGCAGTTTTCTGTTATTTCCTACGGAAATGCTGTTCCCTAACACTCTTTTGAGCTGATCCTTTCTTCAGTACACTGGTGATCTTTGCATCAAGCCCACCTACTATCATTCTTCTGTTTGTTCTCTGATTCATTAGAAAGTCTCGCTCTTTCATGGGTACCTTTTTTGCAGAGCTGCATTTGCAGTTTCTAAAACATTTGCACTTGAATGACCATATGACAAAGATACGTTGCGAATCTGTACGAAATTGTTCAACTTTCATTCGGTAGGTTTCATCCATTCTTGCAGGGTGTTATTTCAGCTTTTGGATTTCAGTGTTGTATGCAGTAATACGCTTCCCAACTGATTTGTGGAGCAATGTCGGAAGAGATGCTTTCTTCCATATACTCATCACTTTGTCCGCGACAATACTTGCTCTTTCTGCTGCAGCAGGCTCATAATTTGCACCGTCCTCCCTAATCACGTATTACATTTTCGTACGTAGGCAACACATTTTCATGCATCTCCTTATAATTCCCGAGGATAGGGCAATCAGCTTCATTTCTTGCTTCAGCCATCTTAAGTTGTTGAACGACAAAACGAAAATGCCGGTACGCTCCAATCAACGCCACTAGGCGTGAAAGAAACTCTTGCATCATTATGACGCAAACCCGCCAACACTCTTTCCCAAAAGGATCTGTGCGACTGTGAGGAGATAACTCAGCGAGTTCGCAAAGAGAGTTCCGCTGTGAGGGAGGAGGTGGGATGAGGTGAAGAAAGTAACAAAAACAAAGGAGAGCCCAAGGCCGCCAGCTATGCTTCTGAAAATCAACACGAGGTTTTCAGAAACTATGAGAGGGGGGGGAGGAGGATTGTTAATGTTAAGCCCAAATTGGTAACACGCCCAAATTGGCTGATGTCGAAATTAATGCTTATGCAACTTATCATGCCATTTTTGGTGAACAATTACATACTTTAAGGGATCTGGGGAAGCCAAAGAAATTAACACATAACTGCTAAATTTTTACCAGTGTTTATACACTCAAAGGTGATATTAAATAACATGGTGACACAGTATTTTTTTATGTTTACAAAATGGAAAAAGTGGGGGTTTTTAAGCCATTTTCCCTATAACTTTCAAACTTCGAGGTTCTTGGGGAAGCCTAAGATATCGAATAATTGCATACATATTTCGGGGGATCATTTCAGTAATAAAATCGCAACTATTGCACATGGTGACGTTTCAAATAAAAAAAAAAAGTGTTTTTCGCTCCACCCTTGTAAGCATCCTATATAAATAATACTCAAATACGTTATCACAAAAAATGAAATCTAAATCCGTTTTAATGGTGTAAAATAGTAAAGTAAACAGACAGGAAACTTTCATCACTCACGGGTGTCTTTATCAGGCATAACTGAGATAAACACCGTAAACAACAAACAGAAAGTAAAGAAATTCTTTACTAAGGAAATATACTAAAGAAATTTTGTACTTTATAGTAAATAAATTCTTTCCTTTCAGTTTGTTGCTGACGGAGTTTATACCAGTTATAACTGATGAAGCCATCCGTGCAGCCCTGGTGGCGCAGTGGTCAAAGCGATGGCCTCTGATCATTCGTCCGAAAGAGGTCCGGGTTCGAATCCCGGTCAGGCATGGACGTTGTGTTTGTCTTACGGCACTGGCTCTCTCCCTTCCCTGGAACCAGTGACCCTAAATTAGGGACGGGCGACTGCTTATAGCCCACTGAGTTGCTCACGGTGGTCGTTAAACCTACAATCAAAAAAAAGAAAAGAAAAAAAAAAAGCCATCCGTGAGTGGGGAAGCTTGCTGTCTGTTGACTTTATTGTTTTACACCATTAAAACGGATTTATAATTCATTTTTGTTATCATTTTGTTGTAATCTTCCTGACTCTTATCATCTTACTGAAATACATTGTTATCTTAAAAAGGACAAAATGTATATATGATAATTGCTATAGAAGTTAGCAACTTAATCAAGTGCTCAGTAATACGTCGTTGAAGTCGTGACGTCACGGAATGGCAACTGGGCACAAACACACCTTGTTTATATGTTAGCTAACGGTAGTTTTATCGTTTTCAGCTGTCGATAGTCCCGTAAAATTGATTTTAAAAGGTGAAACTGAATATATCATATACGGTTTTATGATTTGCAGCATAATCACCAGAATGTCAAAATTCAGTGTTCATTTTATAGAATTCCGAGGAACAAACGGAAACGTGCCCTATGGACTAAAATCTCGAAAAATGTGTAGCTTAGCGTCCTAAATTATTTAGCTACGTACTGTATTTGGAAAAAATGCGATATACTGTACATATGTTAAAGTGTGTAACATGATGACCATTGGTGAAGTAATTTCATACGTAAACGTATTTTAAAGATTTTTACCGCCAAACTGGATTCTAAGTACGACGACGTGAACAAAAGTTAACGCTGCTACGACCACGTCATGTTTGGTTCCGCTGATGTGATGGTCTTGTTCCGGCGGCCATTTCGCTGGCGGAAGATTACAAGAGGAACCGGGTACCTTCTTGCCAGGAAATCGTTCCATTTTTCCATTTTATAGTGCTACGCAGCAGAAAATAGCTCATTTTCGTCTCAGATTTCCAGATCGGAGTCTGACAATTTCTTAGTTCTTTCGCATAGGATTCTTTAATACGGAATGTATGAAATCACTTCGACTTCAAGAGTGTTCTTTCTTTCTTTTTTTCTTTCGTTGTTTGAATGAACTGCGGAGCACGCCGACAATAGCAGGAGTAAAACTTTAACTTTCCGATGGCATGTAACTTCCGTTGGAGAGAACGCGACATCTGCTTTAACGCTTCTCTAAAAGAAAGAAAGAAAGGCATCTGCATACTTTATATTTTATATCAGAGAATCATATGCGTAAGAACGAAGAAAGTCTCACCGTGTGTTTTGATAAACTGCGACAGAAATGAAGAACTTCTTTCTGTCAGCAAGGAAGTCCAAATGCACTCCAGTATGTCTTCAAACCTCAGCTAATGAAGCACATACATCTGCATTTTAATGCGAAACACATGCTTTTGTAGATTCAAATTGATTCTTCTGATTCGCGCATCTACTATCTATGCTTAAATTCGTTTATATTTAATTTACACTCATGAGAAAAAAATTATACCACCAGAGATAGGACACAGAATGTAAAGATATTTTAAAGCCTTTCATTTCGAATGATTGAAACTAACACTCACGCATTGGTTAAATAGAAAAGGTATCACAGACTGCATGGATAGGAAATCTAATATTATTTCCTGAAATTCACGAACTACACAGTTTCGCTGTTAAGGAAATTACCTTTTTTGTACCTAAAAGAAACATAATTTAATTTAACAGTACCTTCACTCTATTTTATTGCAATGATTGAACAGGTCACATCTTTTGCTTTCTCTAAACATCAGCCGATATATTTAGATATAAAATTTGGCTATATATGCACGGTTAGTGTGAATAAGAGAAAAATACAGAATTTCAGTTTCAGCGCAAATTCTGATTTTCCACAGGAAGGATAAAAATTTGCACCAAAAACTAAAGCATGATGTCTATGATATAATTCCAAGATCCATAATTTCTTAGGAAGAAGGATTAAACTTCAGTGATAATTACGCACACAAGAAATTATCCATTATTGTGCCAGGTATTTAATTCTAGAAAGAGATGTGTGCAAACTCTTTACCCCTTGACCTCAGGAATTTCTAATTTAGGTCGATTGTTATCGGTATTTTTCTGCTAAAATACAGCAGTGCTTTCGATGTATACAAATCCCAGGAAAATGCATAAAACTAAGAATTCCATATACAGTAAAACCTCTTTGCGTGGAAACCGGAAGGAAACGAAAACCTGCTCAAAATAGTGCTCCGTTTTTCGTCCCGAAAAGAACGAAAGAAGATTAGGTATCATTTAACAAATCTAAATCGGAACCAGCTTTACACGTAAATGCTATTGCGGAAGAGTATATGAATCTGGTAGAAAAGTTTCCAAATGTTCCCGTACCGTTTAGTATTTTAATTAAATACAAACATTACACGGTGAGGTGTAATGTTAAAATTCGCAAGCCAAAAAACTGCTTAAATTAAAGATAACGTAATTGACAAGAATGATTGCTTTTGGGTGTTCTACACAAACACACAGTGCAACACCTCCACTGTTTCGCTTCTCCTTAAGCACGTAGACTGGTGCAGTTTAAGGTCATGTGATCAAAATAGATTCTTTTGCTGCCGCAGGTGGCGGTTTCAAACGGATTTCAACGAAACACTATGATTTAATTCCAAAACAATTATTCGTTAAGATGAAGAAACAAAAACATTCCGTATTTGGCTATAAAAGTTTCGGGCATTGAAATCCACATAAAGAGTAAATGTGAGTTTTTGGAGAATTTGTTATTAGCATGAGAAAAATTCGAATGTTTTGTATTTCAGTGGCTTTTGAAGATGCTCCTTTGCAAAACGGAAAACTGTCTAAAACGCAATATAGTTGCTGTGCCTTGGAATCCTTCCTAAACAGGTTTTACGGCACAAGAAATTACCTCAATGCTAGTATGAGATCCCTGATATGTGTGAATGATCAGTGGAATATACTCTATTTGAATAAAATAAATTCGATCAGATGAGCAACGCTTGAGTGGTAAAGTAATACACTGCTGGACAATTGCTAAGGACGGATCATAAATGGCTATACAGCGCATAAAACAGTAAGTGTGGTTGGATGCCAAGTGAAATAAAACAATGTCAGAATGCCAGGACATTACAAGAAAGACAATTTATTGTGCTCTGAAATCCAGAAGGCTTTGGAACGTGTCCAAGGGACAAACAGGCCATTTTGTGCAGAATACGTAAACGTGAAAAAAATGCAATTACCGTCCGAAGGCGTTCCGGCGTAAGATGTCAATACGGGATATGGCCACCATGGAGGGCGATGCAAGATTCCACACGTCGTGTCATGCTTTGCACAATATTATCAAGCAGCTGTTGGGGTAATTAATCCCATTCCTCTGTCAGTGCACGGATGAGGGTGTCCTTGTTTATTGGAGGGCATTGGCGACCAGCAAGACTACTCCCCAAAGCATCCCACACATTTTCAATGGGATTCAGATATGGAGAACGTGCTGGCCATACGAGGCGTTGAATATCCTCGCTCTCAAGACACTCCTGGACAGCGACTGTTCGATAACATGTTGCGTTGTCGTCCATGAAAACGAATCTATAACCGACAGCACCACGGAACATGCGAACATGAGGTAGCAGAACATCATTAATGTATCGTTGGCCAGTCATAGTCGCAGTTGGAAGCACATAGAGTGACGTACGGCCATTGATCATGATGCCAGCCCATCCCATGACACTACATTTCGGATATCGGTCCCTTTCCTGTATGTTTGCTGGACAATATGCAGTACCACTATCACGCCAGATCAGTTGTCGTCGACAATCAGACGATAGACTGTATCTACCCTCATCTGAGAAGAGGACAGCAGACCAGTCGTTATCAGTCCAATTGCGATGTTGATGGCACCATTGCAAACGGGCGGTACGGTGACGTCTGGACAATGGGATGCACACCAGATCAGTTGTCGTCGACAATCAGACGATAGACTGTATCTACCCTCATCTGAGAAGAGGACAGCAGACCAGTCGTTATCAGTCCAATTGCGATGTTGATGGCACCATTGCAAACGGGCGGTACGGTGACGTCTGGACAATGGGATGCACACAACAGGACGGCGGGCGTATAGTCCTTCATGCAAACGTCTGGCGACAGTTTTTCGGGAAATCCGCCTGCCAGTAGCAGCCATAACCTGATTTGCTCCCTCACTAGCTGTGCTGCGCCGGTGTCTTTTTGTTGATAGCACTATGTACCGATCTTCTACAGGTGTCGTACTGCGAACACGACCTCCCCCGTGACGTTTGCTACACTCTCCATTTGTTTGAAATGATTTCCAAAGCCTTGAAACAACACTGTGGCTGACGTCGAACTCCCTGGCAACATCTGTTATTTTTCGCCCTTCTTCAATCTCGCCAATAATACGGCCACGCGTAAAATCATCTAGGTGATGTCGGGAAGACATACTGAAAATTGCAAGTTCGTCAATTGATTCTTTCCCTTTCAACTTTGCGTTTGAACAACAACGGTCAATACGCGTCAAATCCTTTATATCTCTTATCAGCGCTATGACGTCACGAACAAGTTCGGCAATCCAAAATTTGCATACGCACAACACTTCTTACTCTATCCCGCACTTATGCTAATTTGACATTTTCCTGCCTTCCATTTTATGGTTGCTATCGTTGCTATTGTCATCCGTCCTTAGCAATTGTCCGGCAGTGTACTTTGCTGTTTATCGAGCTCAGAAAGCACTATTGCACTTTGTCTTAATGACAAAGAAAAGAACTAAAAATACGTCTGGAATTTCGAGAAATCACTATATACCAGCTTAAGTCTGAAACGGGTAGTTCTGTACTTCACAAAACAATAATCTCCCTTAGAAAAAAGTAATAGTTTACCGCAATGTTACATCCATCTCATCCTATTCCTTTCGGTCTTCACAAATGTAAGTAATGTGAGATTAATCAGCGAACTGATAACCACGTCAGTAAATAATATTGGGATTGTGCAAATGAAATGTCAGGCGCGAACGAGCAGCGAAGGCAGGCCCCCACCACAGAGGAATGGAACCACCCACAGATGTTACGGGTATTACGTCACAGAGTTATTATAAATAGCTAGCACGTGTATGAAGAACAAGGCTAAGGCGTGGGTTATTTGGACGGAACATATTTCCCGAGGAAATACGCAGACGCCGGATTTGAGAATCATCTTCCTGCATGAATTTGAACTTAGCCATTCTGCAGCAATTGCCGTTCGAAACGTTAACAAGGAGTTTCGGAAGGATACAGCCAACGAACGAACCGCCATCCACTGTAGAACGTGCACTTGAGAACTCCCAGTCAATTTTTTTTCGAAGCGCTGCAGAAGGGATTCTCTGATTTTTCCTATCTCGCGGTGTGGAAATAACATCACACCATTGCGAGATTTTGAACGGCCGGGTCATTCGGATAGTTCGGGCGCCATTATAACGAAGTTAATTTCTCCGTCATTTCTGGTCTACGCCGGGATTCGAACCCGAGTCCGCTTATTCCGGAACAAGTCGCTCTACCAACTGAGCTACGCAGACGTTTGTTCTGACTACTATCTGCCTTTATGTCGTGTGCGTCCTGCTGGCAGGTACGTCACAATACAACAGGGTAACAAAAAGGTCACAACTGGGTATTCCCGTTCATAATTTCAGCACTGACGTGGCGAGGTACACCCCCAAATCCGGTACGTTTAGGATCCTGTTGGAAATGTCTCAGAATTGTTGATATTCTAATAACCAGACTTTGTGTTGTGGTCCTTTTGACACACCAACATAATACGTCCACATGATCACCGATTCCTGGATTTTTCTTTTGTGTCACAATTACCAGCATACCCTTGCTCCCTTGTGGACAAAAAGTGTATGAGGACGGCCGTTTTGGAAATGAAGCAACAAGAAAGCGTGGCGCGAACTGCATATTACGATCCACGTCACCCATATCATTCGTTTTGCACATCATGACCCTCAAATGAAAGCTGATATTGGACAAATTGGTTGACCTTTTCATACCGCTTACATCGTTCTTGTGTCCTCCACACACTGAGTAAACCGTTCACGAGAACCGAGGTTACTAGTAACATTGCATATCAGGTCATTTTTAGCATTGATATGAGTTTAAGGTCGGAGCTCAATTAAAATTTACTGTCTAATGAGTTAAGAATATTTAATTTGCGCCTTTCAAAAATACATTTTTTCAATCTAATTGTTTCTTTTTATGAATATTTCAGCAGTTTTTAAAGCGGTTAGACTTATATGTTTCCTTATTTTCAATAAATTCTCTTCCAATACATTTATTCATGTAAGTGAAGCACTAAATAAAGTAAAGGATCCCTATCTGCAGAATCTTTTTTAAAGTACTTTCACCCGGTAAATATGATTGAGTACCTGTTATTTTTTGCTGAAAAGCTGTTCGTACATCAATACATTTGATAAAGGATTTGAATGGCACGTGATATCTTAACTAGATGGCAAACCAGGTGCATCCTTACATTTTCAATATGCTTCTTGATAACGAAGGCTACTTTTGGCAGGATAACGGCCATACCATAAGACTTGTATCGATACACCGTAATTCCCTCCGCACGACAGTTTATCTCAGTTCCCAAAATGGAATACACATCCCTGTATCTTATTCCAATTGAACCCTCGTGGGTGATATTGATAGAAACCGTTGAAATAGAGATCCCCTTTTACGAATACGAAAGATCCTTTAGTACAAATTTATCGCCTTATTGAACCCATACTACACTAAAACCAAGTTTTTATGAAGGTCAGTGGCGTCCGGGACTGATATTAGGTAAGTGTGCGGTACATTTGACTGTTTCAGTTTATGTCCTCATATATCTGAAAATAACCCGAAAAAATCCAACACGTTTCTAAGTACTTCTAGTAATTTCTCTTCAAAATTAATTATATATTTATATATTTAAAACAAATGATTTGCATTTGTATATGCATTTCAATTGGTACTTTTGTTAGAAGCCAGTCTTCAACTTCAGGTGAAAGGCTGAAATAATGAAGTCGTAATTAACCTGTCTATGATTATATTAAAAATTAGAAGGGGTTTTGGAAGCGGCGCGTTTTATGTTACTGCCCAATATTTTTCTGAACTTAGTCTTCCTTAATTATGTAAAAAAGAAGGAAATGTATGCTCTTGTTCTTATGAAAATGCTCTACATACGTTTAATTAAATATTTATTTCATAAAAAATCGCATAAAAATACTTATATACACATCAATAAAGCAAAAGTGTCAAAATATTTTTTGAGTATCACAGTACTGCACGTAGTAAACTGTTTTCCCTTAAGATTATGCTCGTATAAATTCATAAAGACTTGTGTCATTACGTTTTTGTTGGATTACTAACAAAACATGCACTCTGTTAGCAAATTCTAAGGAACACCGAATGGCAGTCACACACGTGACATTAAATTTTAGAAACCTATATATAGCGTGTAGATCTTTTTTTATATAGTTCACCTCAAGGGTCTCACATGCAGATGATATTATGCTATCAGGGAGGTATTCTAATGGGCTCTTGGAATGTAAGTGTAAGAACAATTGTGACGTACTACAGAGAGTCGAGACAACAAATCTACAGCTACATATTCCGTCGGTGTAGTTTATTTGGCTAGACCCACTCTCTACGGAGCGATGAGACTCGTGTTCGATCCCTGTCACCGACAACTTTGTGAATTTCACATTTGCGCCCGAACGTAAAATTGGATCATTTGGCTGTTGTGTTCTTCAAAACATGTGTGATGTTAGTTCCGCACATCGTCTGGAGTTAACGAAAGGTTTCTTCTTTGCTTCAAAAAAAGTTGAGTGGGAAGTAATGTGACGCACTACAGAGGGACGAGATGATAAATCTGCAGCGATATATTTCGTGCGTGTAAGTTAGTAGTTTAGAGCAACTCACTACGGATCGAGGAGTTTCCCCGACAAATCTGTAAATTTTGCGCAGGTGTACGGAGGGTTTACTAGAAAGAGTTAACAAACAAAGAGTCTGTGGTCTTTGTGTAGGTGGAAACCCCTTGTCTTTTTCCGACGGTAAAGGTTGCCAGAGAGGATTGTACGATGTTACATACGCGCTGAATTGCGTCAAGTAACCACACATGTACAACAGTGGTATAGAGAAGTTAAGCATACACTGCTCGGTGCATAAGGTTCAAACGGCTCTAAAAGCACACACATTCCTTTCGTGTACCCTCTTCTTTGCAAACCACCTGTAAATATTTCATCACTAGGCACGAAGGCACTTAATGAGACCAGATCGACCTGCACTTTTCTCTGTAAATAAAACAGACCCTGGAGGAGAGAAAAAATCGTTTGCTTAAATGAATTATATTTTCGGTTTACACACACCAATGGACGCGACACAACATGGGGTCATCAGCACGACCTTACAGATTCCGCCTGCCTAGTGACTAACGTTTTAGCCGATGGAGGCAATTTAATGTTCTGGAGAATGATCCTGGGGTGGAAAGTTTCTTTAGGACTGACGTGACTTCAAAGTGCTTAAATGTCCCAAACAGTCCCCACGTTATAACACTATTTAAAACCTGTGTTAAAAAATTAGGTGCACGATTCGAAACACAGATAATCCTTTAGCGATCGTCCTCCACTTGATGCACCCCACTATACCTGCTTGGCTTAACAAATCTGTAGAAATATATCAGATCCTCGTTAAATTCATGATACAACAACACGCACATTCCAGGATAGCAGAAGTCAAAATACTACAGAAATTGTGAATCCTGCGCGCGTGATAACGTCGAAATGAGGCACTGAATTTTGAGACACCTTTTTCAGGGATCCGAAAGAAGAATCTAGTGAACCCTAAGGAACGTTGTCTACAACATAAGCATATCTTACAGAAAATTGTTAATGAAAAAGCAGGCAGGAGGGCTTACAAAATGATTGCTTGCAGTTTTGTCAAAACATAATACCACCTTGTCATAAAAGCTAAATGACCAGACACACTGAAGAGTACGAAACAGTCCAAAGAAAGAGAATGTGGGATTCCATATTCCAAATTATTAGGTGACTCGAAATAGACAAGTTAAAACTGAAAATAGCGTACACATCAAGACATCGTTCTTTCAGTTAGTGCTAGACACATCCACGTGGTCCTAGACCGGAATTTGAGTCATGTTTCGGAAAGGGGTCGGATCCTTGGGGCGCACTGGTTGGGAACGAGGCCTGTAGTTTCTGGTGCTTTTCGAGGCATAGTAATTATTTTGCCGCAGGTGAAGTGGAGTCCAAGACCAACTGATTACCCGCCATCAGTACAAAAAGCACATCTACATGCTGTTTAGTTCAGAATAGAAAGTCCGTGATTAAATTATAGGAAGCCATCGTTTCATAGATAATAACAGGGAATTTGCTAATTCACCCAATCATGATATGTGAGAAACGACGCGGTTCTCAGGTAAAGTCGCTTTTTCGTTCAATTTATTTTATATTTTTCCTACGATTTCCTCACAAAACACGAAGCATATGACATATTTAGATTCAGAAGAAATTACATTTCCGAAATGATACTTTTAAGAGAAATGTGATATGCAAAATCCGTGCAATAACATAGATTCCCATTTTGCGGATACGGGAATTTCGATTTCATAATTTTCTCACAACAAGGAAAAACAATTGGATGAATGTTTTAGCAGCTGAGCAGAGCGGCATTCTGTGCTACTTTCGTGGCCCTTAAGAACTTTGATTTATCAATCGGTATGAAGTATGAAACTGGGTGATCAGAATTAAAGTGAAGTACGGTTGCCTACGGTGAAACATCTGTGGGAGGAAACATAAACAATCTTGCTACAATTGGGGGTTTTCTCCAGTGTTTTGAGGAATGGCCCTTTCCCCCTTGTCTTTCTGGTATAGATTTTTTAACCCATTAGGAACTTGTTCACTTGTAAGTGGAGCGAATAGCACTACGTCCCGGCTTTTGACATGGCCTCGAAATCTGTGTTCGAGCCTTCTGTGAAAGTGTGTGCGAGGACTGTATGAAGTTTTTGGTATAAATGTTTTGGGGTGATTGGCAGTATGAAAGAAAGTGTGTTTGTCTCGGAGTTTGACTCTCTAGGCTGTTCCACTTGTTGAATGCCTGAGAGAGACTTTCTTGTGTTCTGAACAGAAATATTCGTTCCTCCCTCTCCACCAAAGAAGAGGGATCTGCACTGAGGCACACTTTGTCTCGTAGGGTACCTTGGTCTTAGAAGACAAGTCTTCGTAGAAGGACTCATGCGAATATATGAATGCGATTTATGATAAAAAAAGTTCCTTTCTGAAGCACTACGAGATATGAGGAGTAGCATGCCCCAGAAAAATGCACATGGGTGATCACGATGCCAGCAGCGGTATTCAAGTACGAAAATATAACATTTGATTCAAAAGCAAATCGAGATGTATGACTTATTCAGGAACATATGCCCTAGCTGTAATAATATAACGCACATTACATAACGTTCAATCAAGATAGCATATCGAATTTTGTCATCGTTTCAATAATATTGATTATTACCGATGAGTGACAACAGAATACAATATTTAAAATGATCAGCGGACTTATCAACTTTAAGGAAAACGAATTATTATAATAAGCAGCAAAGAATAAAATGTCAGATTAATATTCAATTTTTTGCTGATATATTACTATTCGAAAAGCGAACCTAAAAATCTGTAGAATATTATGAAGAAAATATATTTTAAATATAATAGCTAATCAAATGTTTTTAAACTATGTTTTACATGAAATTAAGGCAGCTATATGATTCCACTTCTTACTTAAAAGAAACTTAGGAAATATTGATGGGTTCTTTCATTCTCTGCAGCACCAATCCTGAAAAGATTATATATGAATGCACCTTGGGTACAGCAACCAATTAATAGTAGCCGTCTTTACTTTAGTAAATTAAAAATCCTGATCAAGAAAAAATCAGGCATGCATGGTATATTTCAGAGTACGTTTCTAATAAGAACTACGTACCTAATTGTAAAATCATTCATGCTATGCGACTGGGGTATCCCAACGTTTCAATGCTCTCTCATTTTAGTGCTATTTTAATCATCTGGGTAAAAAACATGCAAATTTCTCTTGTACCTTCTTGTATTATCCCAACCAATTATATCAAACATTTTAAAAGACATATTAAAAAATAGAAATTAGCAACATTTCTTTTTCTTTCTTTCTTTTCTTTTTTTTCTGAATGTGAGGTTTTGAGGTTTAAGAAATCAAGCGAAAAGAATGCGGAAATTTGAAACACACTTTGACGTTCTCTTCAACTTCAACAAAGAAACGATTTGTTCATAAATATTTTTCTAATAACGCTGAGCACCATAAAAATAATTATTCGAGAATGCAAACACTGATTACTTCAGCCGACTACCAATTGTTTTTACTCCTTCCGTCAAAGAATCATCATCACAGATCATTTACAACTTATGTTTAAAGTCGACAGTGTTTTATCCGTTGTTGCACCCTTTATGGTAATGTTTGGAAGATTAAAGCTCTCTGAATGATAGGTACTTAATCGGGAAATTTTGAAAAATCTCGAATATGCGGAGAATTGGTTTATTCGCCTGAATAAAAAAAATATGTTGAAATACCAGCTGTGTACTTTTGAGCTCCAGATTTCACGCAAATCTTGGCTAAATTACCGAATGTATACAGAAGAATAAAAAGCCGCATTTATAGAGCACATAGTGCCCAATAAGACAAAATCTTCGTTTGAAGAAATTCGAAATTCTAGAAGACGATCTGCTAAATCTTTTTAACTGTAACCTGAAATAAATAATTTTGCACAAATATTACGACGCAACTGCCATAGTAGCACTCAAGCGTAAGACCAGATTTCATCTTACTTGTGAAGTGAATGACATTGCGTTAGATGAAGATTACGTTGTAGATTTAAGTCTTACCTTCATATAGCGTATTATATTCTTTCTGTGACATTTCTTTTGAAAAGTTTCAATACTACGTTGTTGTTTTTTAATTGTGGTTGATATGACGTTTAATTTGCAGAGGAATCTCCTTAATCTGATATTGTGTTGCCAACATCTCTTTCTTTATTGCAAATTTACTGCAGACCACTAATAAACGACTACTGTGTATTAGCGCATTCCAGTTAATATGAACTTCTCCTGCTTGCGTACAGTTAATTCTGGAGTATAATTTACTTCTTGTTAAAGTTATGTTCTTGTATTTTCAAAATGACGGCGGGTGACGTCATTTTAGATTCTGTAGACACATTAAGTTCCAAGACTGAATTTTTTCAATAACTTGATCAATTTGCAACGAAATTATTCCTTATTTTTTCTCCTAATTTCCCATTTTATATTCATAATTTTTCAACGTAACGATTTATATATTTTCTTTGAGGAGACTTCACGCATTTTCAACGGACGTTCCAACATAAAGATGTTTTCCAAAGTTTTGTGCTGCAGACATAATCTTAAAACACGATTGTTTATTAACGTATTTACGTGTTCATGACATTTTCTGTTAAATTTTTTAACGTTGTTTTTTTTTTCAACGTACAAAGCCTTAATTTTTTATGCATAGTTAAAATGTTTATTTTTTTATTTTTTCGTATTTTTTTTTCTTCATGATTATCCAGAGAAATGTACCTTTTAATGCATTATCTTAATCTTTTTGTTCTAGATGCTTGCGTACTCGTTAAACCTCTCGATGTACCAACATTATTTTATTTTCTAACTTTTCAAACTAACAACTACTTTTATCGAGGCTTTATTTTTTCTGATTCAAACAAGCAAACGTTTCTTCATTATTATTTCCGTTACCAATACAAACAACTTTTCTTACGTGCTTTTAATGTATGACTTAATCTGGTTTTCTATACAGCTGTTTCATGTTTCTGCAAGAAATATACAGATCTATAGCAACTAGCTATACATAACATTCGTTTGTAACAGTATCTTTTTTTTCCAGATTTAAACCAACACACGCTTCTTAACGACATGATATCGGTTTTCTGGGGAACTTTCCTTTTTCCTTTTTCCTTCATTCAATTTTATTCCAGATCATGAGACGAGGAAATGCTTCTTTAGAAACGATTTTCTTCCTGTTCGCAGAAATTATTGGATTTTGACAAATATTTTCTGTAATGACTTCATGCTAATTCTGAGTCTTTCGCCTTTACAATATTATTTTCTCGTAATTTTTTCGTGTGTTCAAGAACTCTACAGATCTTTCACAGTTAAAATTCTTGTGAAACAATATTTTCTTACTTTATTTAGCATATCATTATAGCTTCCCAATTTTCGCTATTTTATTTCATCTTTTTTTAAAATTAGTAAAACTTTTCAGTATGTCAGTAATTTATTTCTTACTTGGGCAAACTTATGACTCCTTTTATTTAGACTATTTTTTTTTCATTTCATTTCAGCAAAATGATTATTTTAGATGTAGCAAGTCATCAGGTTTTTTGTTTCCTTATATATCATTGTTTCCAACTTGCTTTTAAAGTATTTCTCAAAGCTTGCATGTATGTCAAATACGCAATTTTTTAATCCCTCCCTAGTTTGCTATACTTTTTCGTGGACTGCCCCAACAGGAAAGCATTCATTGTTAAGGCATGAAATCTAAAACCTTTTTTCTTACGATAAAATTTGTATTCTTTGGGATATATTTTCTGTATATTGTTCTGTCTCGTCCAAAAAAAACATTCATTCTGGAGGCAAAGCGAGTAGTTCCGTTCTTCCACTAAACATTATTTTTTTACGTTTTACTAACTCACCACCCCCATAGCGAAAATAAAGAAATACTTACTTCTGTTCCCTACATATCGACTCAATCTATTTCTTTTCGAAATGCTAATCATGACATTTCAACTAAAACTTCATACTTTCACCAAAAATCATATATTTTTAAACTAGCTATTTTTTACATTTATTTCATGTATAACTAAATTTTTGTTGTTTACTCCCCTCAAAGTCAGTAAGAACTCCCTAATCTCATTCCTTTCCCTCATTTAGTTCGCTTAAATTGAGATGTTTCAAAACTTCGCGTATATTTCATTCATTTAATGTCCAGTTCTCCAGTGTCTGCCCCTTCATTTTTAACTTCTGTGCATGCTGCATTTTATCTTTAGACGTTTAGTTTCATTGACATTTTCTTTCGTTTTAATTAGGTTTTCATTATCGTATTTTTTTTATTGTCTCAGCAGAAAAAACATTCATTCTGGAGACATAGCGACTAAGTCCGTACTTCCTCTAAACATTTTTTTTAACGTTTTACTAATTGTTCAGAACAGCAGTTGTTTCCAAACTTCCATAGTGAAAATATCGTATTCCCCTTATAGTACTTATTATATTGTTCCTTCTGTTCAGTGTTGTATGATTCTTCAAACTTTGGTTTATTTTTATGAAACTTCTTTTTTTTTCTTAGTTTTTTTTATGATTCAAACTTTCAATCTTTTCCTATCGATTTAATTACCCTTATTTTCCCATTCAACTTTACTTTTGAACAGAAATGTATCTAAAATCTTCAGATGTATTTTAGTCTACAAGGCCGATTCTTCTCTGTTTCAAATAAAGTAATTGTAGGATTTTAGTGTAAATGTCCCTAAATCTTTAGAACTAACTTTTCTTAGTTAGATACAAATTCCTCGAGGTTTACATTAAAACATGAAAGAAGAGTGTTTTTACGCTCTCTCCAGTGTGTGAGCTTTCCCCAAGAAATTGACTTTGAATTCCCCCTGTTTCTGTCGGAAACTGACAATCTCCTGCGACTGTTTTCACGCGTCTCTTGCTTACAGGAAAACCTCATATGGCATGGAATCACTTTGCTTGGGAGATTAACCTAAATTCTGGTTTTAAACTTTGAATGCAAACTCAAGCTCGCAAAAGCATAGTTTTCTGAGCAAACCTAAACTGTCTAAGATGACAAAAATCTAAAACTGCTGACTCAATGGGACAGAGCGTTTAAACTTTGCCGTTCATTCACCATTTAAGAGATCCGTCGTGAACCACTAGAAGGGAAGTAAGCAGACCCTGAATTAGTCCACTGTTTCCAAGGAAGGTAGAAAGCTAGTGTCGTAATTCAAAAGCTCTTAAGTCAAGCCTCCCCAGGATTCAATTTCGGACGAACGAATACTCAGATATCACTGCTTAGACATTGAAAAATTGCTTCAGACAAATATTTTCTTACTTAAAGTGCTCCAATTTAGAATTTGTACTATTTAAGATTTCCCTTAGTCAATTTTTTTTTATCTTAAAAACTTCTAAATGGTTGATTTTACAAAAAACGAGTTCACAACAAAATGTAAAATTTCCTCAGATTGTATGAGGAACCAAAAAAAAATGATGAAGCTTGGACGTTAATCATTTCTACCATTTCTTTCTCTTCATGTTTCATTCCATAAACTTTCTTCAAATTCCTATATATATATCCAAGAATTTTGTTAAATGTCCAAGTTCGACTCCCCCAGAAATTATCTGAAAATGATATTCTAGAATTTTTTTAAAAGAGAAACTAAGAATCCCTTCACTGAAACAAGAAATTCATATTCAAGACATTCCATCCCTCTTTCTACCTCAAATACTCTATTTGTAAATCTAAGGAAGATTTTTTTTTTTAATATTCATATATTTTTCCTTCTAACTTTAGAAGATATTGTCCCAAAATGTATGTACATATTACGATAGTAAAATATCTTACTACTGCTTGATGTTCAATTCACTTCACACTGTCTTAAGGAAATTCGTTCATTTTCTCATAACACATAGACATGTTATTTTCTTTCCATTCACTTTGAAGACTCAATTGAGATCAACCTAATGAAGTCCTTTGAGAAAAACGTTCATAGGAAAGCATGAATTTGCCTAAAAAGTACATTAAAAATAAACAAATGTTGAAAGTTCCTGTACAAGAAGGAAATTCTGTAGTAACTTCTAAACGAAAAAACAAATTCTAAGAAAATATGTAAAAATGTCCGTTGGATTCCATATTAAAAACATTTAGTTGAAGAAAAGTGTCATTCTTTTTTTTCGGAACAGTTCATTCTTTCCTGGGTTTAAAAATGGAACACTTCATTTTTCTTAGCAGACAATTTTGAGAAAACACATTTCATTAAAAGCAGGGAAATTCCCGTAGAATAACAAGGGAAAACTAGTATGCATAAAAAGACTGTTTCGAAACGAGTAAAAATCTGTTGACGTTCGCTTTCGAAAAAGTTGGAAACGGAATCAGGTAAAAACAGTCACAGGAAGTTCCTGAAAGTTAAAAATTGGATGTACTAAAAATGTCTAAGGAAAGAAATTTTTATAAAACACAGACTGTTTATTTTTTCCCGGCTAGGGGTCTGTAGTGAGAGCGCTCCTTCTTTTCAACTCAAAGAATAAAGCGAGTCAGTTTGAAACTTTTCATACTCCCCGAAATTAAGCCGGGTACTCTGGTTTCGACTCAATACTGTAAAGCATTGCTCTCAGACCAGTCGGAATTCCGCCTCGATTGGTTGCCTAATGGAACACATCAGACCCCTTTCCAATAACATTTCCCAAATATCCTTAACAAAAGTCTAGCAAAAATGCACTATTTCACCATTAAAACAATTGGATTCATTCTGTTACTGTTTTAAACATTTCAAAAAAGAAGTTAATATTGTCACTTTTACTTTCAAAATCTTGAAAGCTTAAATTTTGACCCATTTCAAGAAAAAAAAATCACTTAAAATATAATTTAAAAAATTAATAATTACTCTTAAAAAATATGTCTTAAAACTAAAAAATATTTACGCTTAACATTTCAATAAATAATAAATATTCACAAACTCACCTTCTACCTTGCCCATTTAAAAAAAAAAATTCTGAATTTATATAATCAAAATCATTACTTCTCCAAGTAGTTCTTTTCCCCTGATTGTAGAGAGGAACTCTTCTGAAATATTCCCTTTTCCACATGTGTTCATAAAAGCTTGAGCTACTTCCTTAGGATTCAACAAGGCCACAGCGTTCTCGAAACTTGAAATCGCTTTCCTGTTCCACTCAGTGGTTAGGCATGGAGGATGCATCTGAATAGGTGGAAGTACTTCAGAAATGCATTCGCGACATCTACATACCTCCAGGATGCTTTCCCCGATTAAATTTTTTAAACATTCAATTAAATTGTTTCTAAGTTCACACTCCTCAATCGATGTATTTTGAAACTTTCGGGATTCTCCGAGTTCGATTTTCTGGAATTCTGAACCCATTTAACAATTCCTGGAAGCTGTCCCACACGCCATCCAAAATAATTTGGAGTTTCTTAAACTGCTTTCTGGTTAATGCAACTCCTGTTGTTAAGTGAAAAATCCGGAAACAGAATTTGAAAGACTTGAAGACTTCTTACTTTACTCAAACTTAGAACAGAACTAAAATTCGCTCAGCGTTTCCTTTGCATACTGTAACCAACACATGACCCTTATCACCACGTGGTGATTGTGTGTCACCATGCGTCAGCACACTAACTGCATGATGACTGTTTCCTTATCTGGTCATGTCGCAACGAACATGCTATTGACTCTAATCAGACAAAGCTAACTTCAGCTTGAGAGATAAACGAAATGATTTCATTATAACTAACTTTCATATCTTGAGAGAATAAACTAAAAAAATCTTCATAGAATGCATAATAAACGTAAAGAAATTCTTCAAAGTCGAATTTCCACTAAAATGATGGTGGTATACGGAAGGCGTGATCATTTAATCAGACACCTTCAGTGAATTCCTCTTGGAATTAACGCTGCTTTTGAAAAACGAGTTAACTATGAAATTCTTTGTTCTCCACACAGTAAAATTTCAGATTTCGAAATCTTGCCATCCTGACCCACTTTTTCCTGAGTGAAATTTAACACATGGTGGAAATCTCCACTTACGCATTCCTTTGAGTGGGGAATAGCTCTCATGAAAGGGGTCAACGGTTCCAAACGACATTGATTAAAATTGGACAGAGGAAAAATATATGAATTAAAAAAATAATGCATAAGCAGGATTCCCAAAAACATAAAAAAATATAAGTTTTATATAAAAAGAAATTCCAGGAAAAATATTGGAGGGGCGAAAGATATCCCATTCTTCCATTCCCACAAAAAATTTAACGAATAAATCTCTCGAAAAAAAATTAAACAAATACTTGGACTGACAAAAGAGAGAACGGCACGTGACGTCAACCTATCCCACGGCTAGTAGTGGGAGATACACTGTTCCCCCTCTGACATCATTTTTTCTATGCGAACAGAAATTAACTTGAACAACCGTCTTAAAAAATGCCTCTTCCACGTTTTTCCTTCCCAGCCATGCAAAGGCAATCAGATTGCCTTTTTCCACCAAAAGTTCTAGCAAGAAGGAGCAGGAGACGCCGGAACGTAGCCCGAAGGAGCCGAATAAAAAGGGGGCTTGACAGGGAGGGAGCTCCTTCGGGCTTCGTTCCGGCGTCTCCTGCTCCTTCTTGCTAGAACTTTTGGTGGAAAAAGGCAATCTGATTGCCTTTGCATGGCTGGGAAGAAAAACGTGGAAGAGGCATTTTCTGAGATGGTTGTTCAAGTTAATTTCTGTTCGCATAGAAAATAAATGATGTCAGAGGGGGAACAGTGTATCTCCTACTACTAGCCGCCGGATAGGTTGACGTCACGTGTCGTTCTCTCTTTTGTCAGTCCAAGTATTTGTTTAATTATTTTTTCGAGAGATTTATTCGTTAAATTTTTTGTGGGAATGGAAGAATGGGAAATCTTTCGCCCCTCCAATATTTTCCCTGGAATTTCTTTTTTATATAAAACTTATATTTTTTTATGTTTTTGGGAATCCTGCTTATGCATTATTTTTTTAATTCATATATTTTTCCTCTCTCCAATTTTAATCAATGTCGTTTGGAACCGTTGACCCCTTTCATGAGAGCTATTCCCCACTCAAAGGAATACGTAAGTGGAGATTTCCACCATGTGTTAAATTTCACTCAGGAAAAAGTGGGTCAGGACGGCAAGATTTCGAAATCTGAAATTTTACTGTGTGGAGAACAAAGAATTTCATAGTTAACTCGTTTTTCAAAAGCAGCGTTAATTCCAAGATGAATTCTTTGAAGGTGTCTGATTAAATTCTCACGCTTTCCGTATACCACCATCATTTTAGTGGAAATTCGGCCTTGAAGAATTTCTTTACGCTTATTATGTACTCTATGAAAATTTTTTTAGTTTATTCTCTCAAGATATGAAAGTTAGTTATAATGAAATCCTTTCGTTTATCTCTCAAGCTGAAGTTAGCTTTGTCTGATTAGAGCCAATAGCATGTTCGTTGCGAGAGACCAGATAAGGAAACAGTCATCGTGCAGTTGGTGTGCTGACGCATGGTGACACACAATCACCACGTGGTGATAAGGGACATGTGTTGGTTACAGTATGCAAAGGAAACGCTGAGCGAATTTTAGTTCTGTTCTAAGTTTGAATAAAGTAAGAAGTCTTCAAGTCTTTCAAATTCTGTTTCCGGATTTTTCACTTAACAACAGGAGTTGCATTAACCAGAAAGCAGTTTAAGAAACTCCAAATTATGTTGGATGGCGTGTGAGACAGCATCTAGGAAATGTTAATGCGTTCAGAATTCCAGAAAATCGTACTCGGAGAATCCCGAAAGTTTCAAAATACATCGATTGAGGAGTGTGAACTTAGACACAATTTAATTGAATGTTTAAAAGATTTAATCGGGGAGAGCATCGTGAAGGTATGTAGATGTCGCGAATGCATTTTTGAAGTACGTCCACCTATTCAGATGCATCTTCCATGCCTAACCACTGAGTGGAAAAGGAAAGCGATTTCAAGTTTCGAGAACGCTGTGGCCTTGTTGAATCCTAAGGAAGTAGCTCAAGCTTTTATGAACACATGTGGAAAGGTAAAGATTTCAGAAGAGTTCCTCTCTACAATCAGGGGAAAAGAACTACTTGGAGAAGTAATGATTTCGATTATATAAATTCAGAATTTTTTTTTTTTAATGGGCAAGTTAGAAGGTGAGTTTGTGAATATTTATTATTTATTGAAATATTAAGCGTAAATATTTTTTAGTTTTAAGACATAAATTTAAAGAGTAACTATTATTTTTTTAATTTAAATTTTAAGTGATTTTTTTTAAATGGTTTAAAATTTAAGCTTTCATGATTTTTAAAGTAAAAGTGAGAATGTAAACTTCTTTTTTGAAATGTTTAAAACAGTAACAGAATGAATCCAGTTGTTTTAATGTTGAACTAGTGCTTTTTTTGCTAGACTTTTCTTAAGGATATTTGGGAATTGTTTTTGGAAAGGGGTCTGATGTTTTCCATTAGGCAACCAATCGAGGCGGAATTCCGACTGGTCTGAGAGCAATGCTTTACAGTATTGAGTCGAAACCAGAGTACACGGCTTAATTTCGGGGAGTTTGAAAAGTTTCAAACTGACTCGCTTTATTGTTTGTGTTGAAAAGAAGGAGCGCTCTCACTGAAGACCCCCTAGCCTGGAAAAACTAAACAGTCCGTGTTTTATAAAAATTTCTTTCCTTAGACATTTTTAGTACATCCAATTTTCAACTTTCAGGAACTTGCTGTGATTGTTTTTACTTCATTCCATTTCCAACTTTTTCGAAAACGAACGTCAACAGATTTTTACTCGTTTCGAAACAGTCTTTTAATGCATTCTAGTTTTCCCATGTTATTCTAAGGGAATTTCCCTGCTTTTATTGAAATGTGTTTTCTCAACATTGTCTGCTAAGAAAAATGAAGTGTCCCATTTTTAACCCTAGGAAAAAATGAACTGTTCCGAAAAAAAAAAGAATGACACTTTTCTTCAACTAAATTTCTTTAATATGGAATCCAACGAACATTTTTACATATTTTCTTAGAATTTGTCTTTTTTCGTTTAGAAGTTACAACAGAATTTCCTTCTTGTACAGGAACTGTCAACATTTGTTTATTTTTAATGTACTTTGTAGGAAAATTTATGCTTTACTATGAAAGTTTTTCTCAAAGGACTCCATTAGGTTGATCTCAATTGAGTCTTTGAAGTGAATGGAAAGAAAAATAACATGTCTATGTGTTATGAGAAAATGAACAAATTTCTTAAGACAGTGTGAAGTGAATTGAACATCAAGCAGTAGTAAGATATTTTACTATCGTAATAAGTACATACATTTTGGGACAATATCTTCTAAAGTTAGAGGGAAAAATATATTATTATTAAAAAAAAACTTCCTTAGATTTACAAATAGAGTATTTGAAGTAGAAAGAGGGATGGAATGCTTTGAATATGAATTTCTTGTTTTAGTGAAGGGATTCTTAGTTTTCTTTTTTAAAAAAATTCCAGAATATCATTTTCAGAAAATTTCTGGGGGAGTCGAACTTGGACATTTAACAAAATTCTTTAATATATATAGGAATTTGAAGAAAGTTTATTGAATGAAACATGAAGAGAAAGAAATGGTTGAAATGGTTAACGTCCAAGCTTCATCAATTTTTTTTTTTGGTTTCTCATATAATCTGAGGAAATTTTACATTTCGTTAAGAACTCGTTTTTTTCAAAATCAACCATTTGGAAGTTTTTAAGATAGAAAAAATATTGACTAAGGGAAATCTTAAATAGTACAAATTCTGAATTGAAGCACTTTAAGTAAAAAAATATTTGTCTGAAGCTCTTTTCAATGTCTAAGCATTGATATCTGAGTATTCGTTCGTCCGAAATTGAATCCTGGGGAGGCTTGACTTAAGAGCTTTTGAATTACGACACTAGCTTTCTACCTTCCTTGGAAACAGTGGACTAATTCAGGGTCTGCTTACTTCCCTTCTAGTGGTTCACGACGGATCTCTTAAATGGTGAGTGAACGGCAAAGTTTAAACGCTCTGTCCCATTGAATCAGCAGTTTTAGATTTTTGTCATCTTAGACAGTTTAGGTTTGCTCAGAAAACTATGCTTTTGCGAGCTTGAGTTTGCATTCAAAGTTCAAAACCAGAATTTAGTTTAATCTCCCAAGCAAAGTGATTCCATGCCATATCAGGTTTTCCTGTGAGCAAGAGACGCGTGAAAACAGTCGCAGGAGATTGTCAGTTTCCAACAGAAACAGGGGGAATTCAAAGTTAATTTCTTGGGGAAAGCTCACACACTGGAGAGAGCGTAAAAACACTCTTATTTCATGTTTTAATGTAAACCTCGAGGAATTTGTATCTAACTATGAAAAGTAAGTTCTAAAGATTTAGAGGCATTTACACTAAAATCCTACAATGACTTTATTTGAAACAGGTAAGAATCGGCCTTGTACAGCCAGCCCGGTTCGGGGGTTCGGTTCCCTACGTTCCTAGGCTAACGTACTCCCTGAAGAATGCTCTCCGAAGGCTAGGTTATGATATAGGCGTGACAGCTCCTAGACCTTTGTCAGATATCCTCTCAGCAGACCAACACGCATCACCTTCTACGCTCACTGAAGCCGGAGTCTATGCTATTCCTTTGGATTATCCTGACGCATCCGTTAAGTCCTACATCGGGATGACAAAAAGATCCTTCCAGATCCGTTTTTCTGACCACCAAAGGGACGTTAAGGCCGGAAAGCTTACGACGGCACTAGCCCGTGATGTTGCATCTGAAAGGGCAGTTCCCAGATGGGGAGATTTTAAGAAACTAGCACCGTACGTCAGCGCAAGAGCTACTGCGCTTCGCGAAACCATCGAGATCATCACGCGACGGAATGTGTGTAACAAAGATGTAACCACGAGCCTTTCTTTCATATGGCACCGGCTCCTAGAAGTTACACCTGACCACCCGGCCCTGGGATCAAACAACCCGTGACATCGTGCAAGTGTTTTACTTATTTTGAATTTAATTATATTCTCAGAAATACATTTGTTCCAGTTGCTTCTGCGATCTTTAACTACTAAATGCCTGATGAAGCTACCCGGAGGTAGTGAAAGCTAGCATCTTTTGATTCCCTTATTTTCTACGCCTAATAAACGGAGTTCACTTTTTATTTTTATTGTCTTTCACATTAATTGGGCGTACAGAAACCCGTTTCTTCATCGATCGTATATATATTTTTTCCTGCTGTTTCCGGGCAAATACAATGGGTTCTTTTGCAGAGTATCGAAGATGCAGAATCAAGTTGGAAGAGGAGAAGTGCCACTTACTTTTCTTAAGCAATTGCAAATCACTGGGTTTCATCCCGAAGTTCCTCCGCTTCAGATCGTCAGTGGATGATAATTGGTTCCGAAGAAAAAAGTCCTTACTTCAAATGCAGACGCTCAATCATTTTATACGCATGAAAAGGATCGTTGTTATGACTCTGGAGAACCGTGTATTCCGCCTTTATACGAGCCTTGCAGAGGAGGTTACCCCGCTGGAGTTTGACGCGCTTCTCCGCAGGGTTAATATGCTTTCAAGGCGCCAATACAGCTCCCTATCGGCGAAGCACCAGTGCAAACTAGCCAACCTGAGAGATGAACTTGGACCTCCCCGGCACCCACCAGCCATTCCCATAGTCAATGTCTCTTCCCGGTCTTTCTCACTGGAAGAGATGAAAGTTCTACAAAAATTACCAACATTTGCATTTTACCAACCAGTCGGACTTAAGGCCGTTATTCCCGCCATTGAAAGCGTTCTACAGAGTGTTCCGCTCCAAGAAAGGGACCAGATTAGACTCGGATGTGTTGACAGATTAACTCGTGCTGTTAAACAACACCGAATCAAAAAGCACCAGGAATACCCAAATATGTCTCCAACCTCAAGAAAGACCACTCTCTGGTCTTCACCCTCACAGACAAGTCCGGGCAAATTGCAGTAATGGACGAATCCGACTACTGCAGGAAGCTGGAGGAGTTCATCACCCAGTCTGATTCCATTCTGCAAGCTGTAAATCCGCTTAACAAGTGGGTGGCGAAGATTAAGCGAATAGCAAGAATGAAGACGCTTCCTGAAGTACTTAGAAGGGCTGCCAAGATCCCTCCGGGACCTAAGGTTCCTCTCCTTTTTGCTCGACTTAAACATCACAAGCGCGGCAATCCAATCAGACCTATTGTTAGCAGAAAATGCGCCCCTTCAGCTAATTTGGAAAGAGCATTCTCGTCCTTCTTGCGGCCGTTCCTACCGATAGCCGAAGGTGTCCTACTCTCCTCAGCTGACTTCGTTTCCAGAGTGAGATCCACGACAGTGTCTCCAGACGACATAATTGGAAGCTTTGACATCGAATCTTTATACCCCTCAGTGCCGGTGCATGAAGCCACCACAAACCTGAAGCGCTCTAACGCTGACTCGAACTTGTACCCTTCGGAAACTGTGGAAGCTATTTCCAAACTACTGGATGCAGTCACGGACTCAAATTTTTTCAGCTTCCGATCCAGAATTTACAAACAAAACAAAGGGGTGCCTATGGGGTCCTCGATGTCGGCGGTCCTTGCTGAAGCGGTCCTCCGACCTCTCGAAAATGAACTCTTGCAATCGTCGGCCACAGTTCCTAAAATATGGTTAAGGTACGCTGACGACATTTTCTTTGTTTGGCAGCATGGACAAGCCAGCCTAAGTGATTTTCTCGCCAGAATGAATGATGCGCACCCAGATATTAAATTCACAGCAGATTATGAGTCCGAAGGTGCATTACCTTTTCTGGATGTACTAGTAAGAAGATTACCCTCTGGTGCTCTTAGCACAGAGGTCTACTACAAACCTACCCACGTGGACAACCCCATACTCCCTGACTCAGCAGGCCCGGCCGCACGCAAATATGCCCTTTTTAAGTACAGAGCAAAGCGAGCTTTCGAACTCTCATCGAACAAAGCCAAATGCAAGGAGGAGATCCGTAGCATTAGAAACCTAGCGGCTGCAGCGGGATACGACATGATCGCAATCGACCAAATAGTCAGAAAGGCTGCAAAAACTGCTCTCCCACAGCCTCGTGCCAACCCCACGGCACAGTCAGCCCGGTTCGTGGGTTCGGTTCCCTACGTTCCTAGGCTAACGTACTTCCTGAAGAATGCTCTCCGAAGGCTAGGTTATGATATCGGCGTGACAGCTCCTAGACCTTTGTCAGATATCCTCTCAGCAGACCAACGCGCATCACCTTCTACGCTCACTGAAGCCGGAGTCTATGCTATTCCTTTGGATTATCCTGACGCATCCGTTAAGTCCTACATCGGGATGACAAAAAGATCCTTCCAGATCCGTTTTTCTGAACACCAAAGGGACGTTAAGGCTGGAAAGCTTACGACGGCACTAGCCCGTGATGTTGCATCTGAAAGGGCAGTTCCCAGATGGGGAGATTTTAAGAAACTAGCACCGTACGTCAGCGGAAGAGCTACTGCGCTTCGCGAAACCATCGAGATCATCACGCGACGGAATGTGTGTAACAAAGATGTAACCACGAGCCTTCCTTTTATATGGCACCGGCTCCTAGAAGTTACACGTGACCACCCGGCCCTAGGATCAAACAACCCGTGACATCGTGCAAGTGTTTTACTTATTTTGAATTTAATTATATTCTCAGAAATACATTTGTTCCAGTTGCTTCTGCGATCTTTAACTACTAAATGCCTGATGAAGCTACCCGGAGGTAGTGAAAGCTAACATCTTTTGATTCCCTTATTTTCTACGCCTAATAAACGGAGTTCACCTTTTTATTTTTATTGTCTTTCACAAACAAATTTACATTTAATGAGAACACTGAACGATTATACTTTACTAAAAGTAGTACGTCTAGTTCAATGATTGTTTGTTAAAAGTCAGAACTGTTCAAGAGTAGTCACCATACAGTTCCTGTGTTTTGAAAAATAGAAGTCGCTCTGGTGTTCTGAGCTGACTTAAAATGAGTCTTTGGGTAGTTGTTCCATTATGATAAAATTTAGTAATTTAGTTGAAAATGATAAGCATTCTTGTGATAGCCCAAATTTCACCATAACTTGAAAAATATTTTACACTGAACTTGAATTATTTTACTAACACTTAAATCCAAACTTAGGCAACTCAGGAAACCTATTAAACATACATGCACTTCACAAACCTATGACATACCGCCAAATTCACAGACACATCCAAACCAGGTACTAAAAGACACACAATTTTAACTAAACTCTAAAAACCTATTTACATTATGTACATCAAACCTGCTATCATTGTTATTTATGCCATTCTATCTCATTCGTACATCTCGCCTCAACTCAATGCTCACAACACGTGCTGGCTAATCCCTTTACCACACCTCTGCTTTTCCCCAACAGAGTGCCTCAAGCACTTTCTGCAATCTATATGGCCATCCTCTGAAAGCATTAGTGATGTTGGTCTATCTGCTGCCACAGAGTGAGTGAGCATTAAGTCCTGTGCAAAATATTAAAACCATTCGTGTCACTGAAAATCAAGAACAAATTATGCTTTAGCTTCCTTAGAGTTTTCCAAAGGACAACTAAAACAGTTAATTACTGCATGACAACACAATGTGAACCACATTTTTAGTTTTTTTTTGTCCCTACAAAATACACAACTTCTTGTGCGAGAATCGCAGTTTATTTTGGGTAAGTTGCAAAACCAAAGTGCAAGTTGTTCGCAAGTATAACAAACGGATGTCAGAACTACAGAGATAATGGTGTATAGCAGTTGGTTTGAAGACAATGGTGAATCATTAGTATTTTTTAAAATTAATGCATATGCTGAGAACTAGAAAAAATTTACCAACACATATTTTTCCATGTGCTCGGACAAAAAAGTAACATATCTGCTTCTTAAGATTTAGGACTACCGTTACGAAAATAACCGATACATAATTGAAACTTAAATATGTAGGAAAAAGTACTAAATCAAATGGATTTCATTCTTTATTTTTTCAAAAAAAACAACAACAATTGATTGGGTGAAGTACATTTTTCCAACTATTATATGGATCAACTTATTTCATAGCCAATGTTATTTATAAATATACACATAGTGACAATGTTTTGTTTTTTTTCTCTAATTATGTGTCACTTATTGCCTTACATCCTTCAAGCAACTGTTGTGCTCTTTCACTGTTACATAGCTTCGTAATTTTTGGGTACACTTCAGCATAGTTTCTTCCCTTTTCTTCCTTAGATTAACACAAAGGATTTATTCTCACAAAGTACCTGTAATTAAAGTGAGACATTACCACAATAAAATACATCATAAAAATTCTGGCTTCTAAAAAAATGAAACAAAATACACACACACACACACACACGCACAAGAATAACACGTATCTTCATGAACACTGTACGGAAGACTCGGGTGTGGTAAAGTTCATTAAGACTGAGAAACTGATATCACAGTGCTGCAAAATAATCTGCAGGGCAGTCACAGGGCAAAGCAACCATGATATAAGAAACTAGGTAACAACCCTTGGGAAACAGGAGAAATTTTCTCAGGCCACTGTCTTTCCGCCTTAACATGCGAACTGTAAAAATAGTCCGCAGGTAAAAAATAGGGAAACCTAACAAATTTTAGCTCCAACCCCTTTATGGAAATGTACTGCTGCCTGTCATGGCATTCTTGTTTCGCAGCTTAGAAAGAAGCCCAATTAAAGATGACAGCTAATTGAAATTCACCAGGAAATATTGATCTGTCATGGTAACAAGTATGAGTCACCATACTGCAAGTGGTGACCAGATGTGGCTTGTTTATTTTTGTAATGCAATCACCCATGACAAGTAGAATTTTTTTCTGAATTTTGTATAGTTATTGACAGATTAGGAAGAAAATACCATAACAAAGGTTGAGAGCATAGCAAAATTTGCACTAAGCTAATTTATGCCAAAATAAGCACTTCCAATAACTTATGAAGAGAACAAGTTTGTAGGCAAAAGAAATTATCTGAGCACTGAGCACCAGTGGAGTAACGCAAAATATCCGCCCCCCCCCGGAATTTTCCTAACGGGCCCTACAACATGGTAAATTTGAGGGTAAATATTTAACTTTGCTGTAGTAACAATACAGATTTTTTTTTTGATTGGAGGCTTAATGACCAACTCATTGGTTCCAGGGAAGGGAGAGAGTCAGTGCCGTAAGAAAAACACAACATCCACGCCTCACCGGAATTTGAACTTGGACCCCTTTTGGACGAATGATCAGAGGCCATCGCTTAGACCACTGAGCCAACGGGGCAGCATAGATATTGATTCCATGATCTCTTTAGTATTGCTTTTAATTATATGATTACTTATTCCGGTAAGTATCCTCGATAAGCTTAGAACTCAGGGGAAAAAGTGCAAAATCTTTAAATGGCAAATGCTCATGATATCAAATGAAGTAAAAACAAATACTGATCTTCGAGTGTATGGTTTCGAACTTCCTTAAAAGCTGTTTAATTCTTTAATACAATAACTTTTAAGAAAGAGGAAAAACAAGTGTTTGCATTTTTCTAGTTTTAAATATTTCAGCGATATTTTTTCTTTTTATTGTCATATCTTTTAAATTCAAGAAGCAAGCATACTTCACAAAATGAAAAAACTTAAATTACTAAAATCTGGATTCCCTTCTAACGTTCTTTTAGCGAATATTTCAATCAGTTCTTTAAGTCTAGTTTGCTGGCTCAGTCATTCTCAATGCTTATCATCGCAAGTCGATCAAGTCTACTTTAAGTGTGCGATGACCGAAGTTAGTTTTTGATTAACTTCAACTTCGAGAACGACCGTTCTGCTGTACCCACAGTCGCTGGGATTGTCAAAAAATATTTTCAACGCTGTTGCAAGGTCCAGAACACTGGGTAATATTGTACTGTTTTTTAAATATATGTGCTCCATAATGTCTTTTACAGAGCCACCAGATATATTTTTTAACTGGTTGCTCATAGCATTTCTAAACGAAAGTACTTGTGACGAAAAATCGCTAGATAAATCATCTCTGTACTGCAACCTTAAGCTCAGCTGACTGGAATAATTCCTTATATTTTCATTTAACAATTCAGATGACTGCAAGAAAGGAAATTTCTTTGCTACTGAACTCAGTCCTTCAAAATGGAATTTCATTTGAGAAATGGGGATTTCTATAGTTGCAAAAAAAGACAATTTTGAATTTCTCTTCGGGGTTGTGTAACCTACTGTCTTTATTTATTTAATCAAATAACTTTTTTGAGTGATGCGATCGTGTTTCGTTAAATTTATCTTCAACACTCCATGTGTTGGTAAGAATAGATGAAGTGTTTTTAGTATCTTTGAATTCTGCTCTTAAATTCAGAGTTTTTCACTCGCTGATTGTAGCACGTCAGCTACTTTCAATAATTCTGCATCCCTTGACTGCAGAAGTTTTGACACATTGCTAACTATTTCCAATATTTTGTGTTCCAGGAGAACAATCACAACAATATCAAAAAGGTCTCCAAACATGTTTAAAATCTCATAGCTGCGGAAAGACGGCCGAAGTCCTCTCTTCGCAGCTATGAAATTTTAGTATGATTTAGGTCAAAACTTTAATTAAAATGTAGTTATACCTGAAACTAATGGCACGTAGGGCATCGTGTCGGGAGGCCCATAGTATCAAGCACAACTTTTTCACAGTTAGGTTACACTACGATTTTCCTAATAATTCCCATCTTTTTTCTAATTCTTTTGAACAGAATAGTGTCCATTCACGTTGCTCCATCATAAGCTTGTCCATTACAATTTTCAAGAAACAGTTCATTTTTGTGTATCATCTTTAATTTTACCTCTGTCAGTCCCACTGTTCTTTGACATTTCAAAAACCTAAAAATCTTTCGTTAATTTTAATTTCCACTGGAGTTCCATTTTCGTTGTATTATGACTGTGATGTATCTAAATATTTGGCTCATTTGTTCATCTTTTCTTATGTCTTGCGTTGTATCTAGAATGGTAGAGTAGAACCGTGCCTCTTTAATTTCCTTCTTAATTTCAGTAGTATCGTTTTGTATCGTTGAACTCAAATATTTCATTTTCTTTTCCATCAACTAATTAAGAATTGGGTCATATTTGCTGAGAAGCTTAATTATAGATGGAAAATTTCCAGCATTATTATCGCCTAATACTTCCCGATGGCCGCGGAAAGCCATATTGCAAGTAGCTAAGGTTATAGTAACGTCAATTATTCTTTTCAACAACACTTGTCCCAAAACAGACCTGTGCTGAATATTCTGAGTCCATCCGTTTATCAACGTTTTATCATTTTTATACATATCGTACGCGATACTTAGCTACTCTTGGCTTTTAGGCACTGTCCCATGTAGGAGAATAGCACTAGCGTTCTCCCTAAATATTTTTTACATGCCAGGCGGCAAGAAATTTCTGCTTTTTTCAGCCATTTAACGACCCCTTCTCCAATCAGGGAGAAAAAATGCTAACTTAACATTATTATACTTAATAAACATCTTTAGCAGTGTGGTAGGCATTAATGTAACATAAAATGATAAACAGTTAGAAAATTGTACAAAAATGATAAAAAAAATGAGTATTTACTAACAAATTATATTCGACAAATTTTTTTTTCTTTATTGAAGGTTTAACGACCACCGTAAGCAACTCAATAGGCTATAAGCAGTCTCTTGTCCCTAATTTAGGGCCACTGGTTCCAGGGAAGGGAGAGAGCCAGTGCCATAAGACAAACAACATCCATGCCTCACCGGGATTTGAACCTCGACCCTTCTTGGAAGAATGGCCATAAGCCAGCGCTTAGACCTTCTGCACCACCAGGGCGTTGACATAGATTTCAGTTAGTTTTCATCAACACTGATGGTGTATGTGGGAATAAGTTTTCCATTCTTACTATTATGTTCAATTTGAAAACATTCATTAAAGGGCTGCCCCGGTGGCGCAGTGGTCTAAGCGCTGGCTTCTGATCATTCGTCGGAGATGGGTTCGGGTTCGAATCCTGATGAGGCATGTATATTGTTTATTTCACGGCTCTGGATCTCTTCTTTCCCTGGAACCAGTGACCTTAAATTAGGGACAGGCGACTGCTTATAGCCCGCAGAGTTGTTCACGGTGGTCATTAACCACCAAACTAAAAAAAATCATTAAAGGAAATATAGCCGGGTGGCAGACAAAATTAAGTAGGCAGGCCACCCTGTAATAAGGCTCTAGGGGAAAACACTAAGCACAGCCAGTTGTGAGACACCCTTTTCTCGGTATTTGTACATGCATAATTACCAGTACTCTTCCGAAGAATACCTGTTTTTCATGTCCCGAGGGAAAGGTCCTTTAGGTTGGCAAGGTCCATTACTTATTACATTTGTTCTGACATCATTAAACAAAGCCCTATCTGTTGAAAAACTGGCACAACTACCTGAATCCAATAAAATCTGCACAATGGTTAAGCAAGGCACAGACTGCTGGACGGCATCCTAAGGTACCCCACACACCAAGACAATGATGCTCCTTATCTGGTGGCCCACAGCCGGGATAATTCATCGGAGCTTCTTGGCAAGAGGTCAAACCATCACTGCAATATGGTATCGTGCTACGTTACACCAGATGCACTACACAAATTGCTGCAGTAACAACCGGCTTTGGTCAACAGACGTGTTGTTCTGCTCCAGGACGCCTGCCCTCATGTCGCACAACGAATGATTTTGGCACTAAGTGCCTTGGGCTACGAGTCACTGGCGCATCCTGCCTATTACCCGGACTTGTCTCAGACAGACTATCATCTTTTTCGTCACCTGGATCACTTTTTGTCCGGGAAACAGTTCATCACAGACAACAAGGTTCAACGTGCAGTTGACTTCTTCGGGTCCCATCCACAAGACTTTTTTCGTTCCGTGATCATGGTTTTGCCAGACAGATGGCAATTATGGGTCGATGCTGAAGGGGATTATTTTGCCTGGGTAAGGGTACGTTTGTGCTGCAGCGTCGCTTCTGGCACATCGCCGAGCTATGCACATGGATGCCTGGCGATGATCAAACAAAACCATAAATCTTTATTTACAGGCTCATTTATCGTGGAGCAGCAATGCTATCTGCGCTGCTCGCTGCGATCATCACCACAGCTATGATATCAGACAGGTTTGTTTTCCAAGCCTCGATCATCACCAGGCATTTTCAAACTTACGTTGTGATTGGTTCCTTCAAGGCCACTCTTCCCATCTATTGACCCACTTTCCCCAACAGAGTGTGAAAGTACGCAGTCGTCTCTCTCGTATCTTTAAAAACCGTGTTGTGTTTTTATAGAAGCAAGCTTTATTTGTGGAGTTTTCCTGTGATTTGAACTTTTTTTTGAACTTCTCCTAGGACTGATCAAGTTTTCCTAGCATAAGGCTTCATAACCTATGAACACATAGGGGGCTTGGATGTCAGTACTTAGTAGGAAGTTATCTTCAGGAATGTTAAAAGCACACCCTTTTTCATTCTGTCATACAAGGCAGACTTTCTAAAAGTGCCCTGATCACTTTGTTTCCCATAGGCTCCGACCTCAATGAAAATAAATTTACAGTGTGCATCACTGACGGCCTGCAGAACTATTGAAAAGTAGCTTTTATAATTAAAGATCACAGAGCCTGACCATTGAGGGCGAAGTATTCGGATGTGCTTTCCATCGATAGAACCTAGACAGTTGGGGAATCCCAATTTCTTGTAAAACATATCAGCGATTTCTTTGAATTCATCTTTAGTTGGTGGCTTTATATGCAGTGGTTGTAAAACTTGCCGTAACACTGGTAAAGTCTGTTTGACAATAACAGATACAGCCATGATTCCTATAATAATAAAAGCGATATGAACAGCTGCAGGATAAATGCTCCATGGCGAACATCGCAGCTACATACATTTCATTCGCACCAATCCAATACAAACATTCCTGATCGCAATGCAGAGGGGAGGGGGCGTTTTCTCTTGGCTGGAAGTAGCATTACAGCAATTTATAGCCCATCAGGTCAGTTAAGAATTCGCCTTAAAATATGAAAAGCATGGGAAGTGCAAATACATTTGTCACCTACCACTAAAACCAAAGCTAAATTATTTTCAAAATAAGTACATCGATAAGAACTCGAAAATTCAGAGTAGCAGTAACAGCAAGAAAAAATACATGTTACTAATATCAGAAAGCAAAATATCAATTAACAATTCAAAGTGGTGGCTTTAAGGATGGATTTGTTTGTCTGTGAAAACCATATTGAAACTGGAAATACAATTATACGCTTTCGGGGACCCTCAAGCTCTGGAGACCCAGGCGCACGCCTAGTTGGAAACCCGCCCCTGTACATTAGTATGAGAAAGTACTGTATTATAATAATAAAAAATTCAATTCTTAGATGTCAAAGAAAATACAAGTTGTAATGAACTTTGCACAAAAAAGTCTAGTCGTGACTACTTTCTATTTTTAAATAAGTCTGATAGATGTATCTCCTATTTTTCTCTTTTCAAAAAAAAAAAAAAAAAAAAAAAAAAAAAAAGATTTTCATTTCTAGGAACTTTTGCCTTCTGCCTCATTTATTTAGCACTGATGGAGGGTGGGTACATCATAATACTTCACTGGTGATGTGACTTCACTGCCAATATTAATCAGAATGGCAACATGGTAGAGGCCTGAATGGTACATTCAGGTTAAAATTTTCACTGATTCACCCTTTCATGATGCATGTCCCATGGGATTTATTTCAATTTATTAATAGTGACAAACTGACAACATGGGACAGTTGAGATATACCAAATATGGCATCAGCCATCTTGATTTGACATTGAAGTCCAAGGTAAAATAAGGTTTTGAAATTACCCAATGCTTATTATTATGTATACATATTTGGCGTTTTTATTAACACCCTGCAAAAGTAATTAGATTGTCTTCTTTTTAATGCTGAAAGGGGGAAAAACAGGACAACTCAACAATTACATAGTTCCACCTAGTTGGCTTTACATTGATTATGTATATAGGAACAATTCAATGTTATGTTAGGGCCTTATTGCTCCTGATTCCAATTTTTACTAGTCTGCTAAAATAGATAAATTCATAGCTTGCATTTCACTTACCATAACCAGTTAACCACTCACCATCTCTTAAGGAAAAGGGTCATGGTGGCCCAATGTTAGTGTGCTTAACTTGAGACTTGGCACAAACGCTGGTTTAAGTCCGGCTGACCACTAAAGATCAGTCGTGGCTCAGATGTCATGCTAAACAGATGGACCCGGGTTAGAAACTCCTTGTTATAAACAGGGCCGGACACCCCCCCCTTTGCTACTCATTATTTTTCTTTTATATATTGATATTTTGTTAGCAATTTTTAGATGATTCAAAAATCAAATATTTTGGTATTTTATTTTGATAAAATCTTTAAAAAGTGCCTTTATTTTTATTATTGTTTATTATTTATGAAATTTTAAAACGAATGTAATCATGACAGAGGTGGCATCTTATGTTCAAACCTGAACTTGTATCTTTCGCCCCCCCCCTCCACTCACAGTATTGGAATTTTGTTAGCAACGGAAAGGAAACAAACTACAGGTGTTCGGCTGAGGTGACAAGCTACAGCATTTCTCAAATAAACATCAGGAAATATCAAACTGCATACCACAGGACATCTCAATTTTTGGTTATAAATATAGTACTGCAAAATAATAATGTATTTTGCTGTCATATATTTGCACAGATCAGTGGGAAAATTCACCTCTGGCTGTAGCCTGTTCCCCCTCCCCCATCCAAATACGGCCCTGGTTACAAACATGTGTAACCCCTATTGCTAGAGGCTTAAATCTGGCATATTTAGCTCTTTGTGTAGCATAAGTAGTGCCTGACAGGGATTACAAAACACCCAATCATTAAGGTAAGATGTTTGTTCTTGGCAGCAGGAGAATGTGCTAAGACAAATTACAGTAACAACAGAATTCCTGAAACTTGCAGGATTGACAATGGAACAGGGGAAAAAATATGCAGTATCGCTTCAAGCTTTGCGATGCAAAAATAGCAGTTAGCGATGCAAGGTTATATGTCAGTTTTATGTACATTTTACAATTCCATCTTCTCATATATCAAACTCATATTTGAATTACAAAACCTTGATTTAAAGTTTAATATGGAAATTTCCATTAATATCTCTATTTAAAAAAAAAAAAAAAAAAAACGTAGTGTATGGCAAAACGCTATTGTCTGTAATGCTAAACTGCAGCCTATGCATATTTCTGGGCCTATCTCCAACATTCTTTTTTGGCATATTTTATTCAGTGCATCATTTGCTACACGCGGGTGATATTTTCATACTGATTGCGGCCATTTTTTATGTATATATTTTAAAATTCCATCTTCATGGGTTTGAACAGTATACCTTGTATCAAGTTTAGCATTGTGGTACTCTTTAAGTTCAGTTTTTTACAGGGATGGTCACAGTGCAGCCCCAAGTATCTATAAAAAACTTAGGCCTAAAAAGACATAAAAATGTTCAACCTGTGATCTTTTCCTCCTGATTGCAAGGTACTTTCCTTTTTCTTACAGGGATTTTTTCACGTAGCATACACATGTTATTGACCCTGTTAAGAAGTTGTGGAAGGGAATCATACCCAGATTCCACAATCAGTACGTGGATTTTGTCTACTAATGAGTCATTGTATACGATTTTGCTTATGCATTAAAAATAAAATTCTATTCATAACTTAATCGTGTTTGCTTTCAGCTAGAAAAAGCTTCCTCATGTAGCCCCACTTAGCAGTAATGATGTGGTCACATCAGACAGCAATCTATGATTTTCCATATCTACTAAAATATTTTTAGATTTTACTTTGTGTTACTGATTACAGTATTATCGATAGATATTGAAAGATGAGCTAGTATTTTTTTATAATAAATTATTGATTTAAAAAAAGTAAGTTGGAAAAGTGCTCCATGTAATTACTCAATTGCTCTGCAACGCTAAATCTAAGGAGAAAAATTGCTCCCCCCAAAAATTAGTTATTTCTCTCTCTGCATGGGAAGATTGAGTATTTTTATATGTATACACTGAGTGGCCACTTTATTATGACCACCTGACAGTTTTAAGCAAATGAGCTATGGCTGCACGCTATTGCCGCCAGAGGACGAGGCTAGTATAAAAAGAGAAAGCTCAGTGCTCGCGACAGTAGTAGACGTGATTTTTGGGTGACGAGATGGGTAAAAAATTCGATTTGACGGACTTTCATCATAGGATGATTGTAGGAGCTTGGAGCCATGGAGTGAGTATCACCGAAACCGCCGCATTCGCGAAATGTTCCAGAGCAGCTGTTGTTAAAATATTTAAAGATTGGACTGTCAGCCAAAAAACTGGGTCTCTAAGTGCAACGTGTGGTCGTCATCGACTAGTGACTCCTCGGGCGGAACGGAGAGTGTCCAGACTGGTAACAGACAACAGGGCAACAGTGCAGCAAATTACAGACCATCTTAATCAAGGATCCCCTCAAATGATCTCTGCATGCACTGTTCGCCGTACACTGCATTGGATTGGATATGGCAGCCGAAGGCTTGTTCGAACACCTTTGCTGTCTGCAGTTAACAAGAGAAACGTCTCCAGTTCGCACAAGGATTGGATAGTCGATAATTGGAAACAAATTATGTGGTCCAATGAATCACGTTTTCAGTTGCACCATGCCGATGGCCGGGTGAGAATTTGGCGGAAACAGCACGAAAGCATGGACCCCAAATGCATTGCTACAACCCTTTAACGTGGTGGAGGCAACGTTATGGTTTGGGGAAAGTTTCCCTGGCATGCTTTGGGCCCTTTAATTCGTGTTGATCAACGTCTGGCTGGCACATCATACCTAAACATCGTTGCGGACCAAGTGCATCCTGTCATGTGGATGGTTTATCTCAATGGTGATGGCTACTTTCAACAAGATAATGTGTCCTGTCATAGTGCTCCTATTGTACAGGATTGGTTTCAGGAACATGCCGGTGAGTTTACTTTGCTTAGGTGGCCCCAATAATCTACAAATCTCAACCCCATTGAGAATTTGTGGGATGAAGTTGAATGAACCATCAGACAGCTGGATCCACAGCCCTGCAATTTCACACTCCTGGAAAGTGCTGTTCATCAAGCATTGTCTCAGATTCCTCAAACCACCTATCAACATCTCGTGGAGTCCATGCCACGAAGAATTGATGCAGTATTAAAGGCAAAAGGTGGCCCAACGAAGTACTGAGGGGGTGGTCATAATAAAGTGGCCACTCAGTGTATTTATTAAGCAAACAGGGTTAAGGGGAGTCACAAATATGTTTAGCATCGGTGCTAATGCGGAGTTTGACTAGGGGATTTCTTAAATTTAAGCTTGGAACACTATTGCAACTCCGCCTGAAAAAGGGAGATGTGCCAGGCAATTATTTGATAGCTATTGGCTGGAGAACACTGACGACCTTAATCCTGAGTAACAACTGCTATATGTTTTTACAGAAATAAAATTAAAATTTGACCACCTATAGAAATCAGTGTTCGAAGTTGGGCGAGATGGCATCCCAGCAGGTTAATATTATTTACCATCCCAGCATGTAATAAAATTTAAGCCCGTCACACACTATGTAAAAAAATTAGGATGAAAACACATATTTTAACACAAAAATCAGGAAATAAAATTTTTAATGGATTACATTGATAAATGAAATCTGTCTCTGATCTTTTCTGGGACAGAAAAGATCAGAGACAGATTAAAAGGGGAGGGGCTAAAGGCCACTGTCAGTTCAGGGGCCTGGATTTTTCGGAAGTTTTTGTTCCCCAACAAAATGAGTGTGCCGACACCCATTTTATTGAGGGCTGAAAACTTCATGTGGGTAAAAAAGTTCCAAAAAGCGTAAATCGAAGAAATAATTTCAGTTATTCATATTAAATTTGCAGCTTCCATTGTCTGGAGGCCCCAAATCTTTTTTTTTTCCTATCTACAGACATTGCTGTTTTTTTCTCTCAAGTTCCCCTCATAAATGGGCTATATTTTCTAGCAATTTGAACCAAACTATGAATAATAAATTATTTCACTTAAAAAGCTTAGAGTAAGACTAGATGGTATGGTCATTATTAATGAGTAAGAGCACTGTTCACCGACTATGACATAATTTTGAGTGCCCCAGAAAGTGTATCTGAGAATTTAATAAAAAAAAACCTCTGAACCTTGGCAGAAAGCTAAATCCCTACAAAAAAGTTTATGAAAATCGAATCTGTTCTCATGTGTGTTCTTTGGCATGATATTTTAGAAAGATGTGATAAAGTTAGTACTAAATTACAAAAGCCTTCACTAGATTTGTTAATTGGATGTAACCTTCTTCAGTCACTATTCCATTTCATTGGCAATGAAAGAAATAATTTTGAAAAATATGAAGAAATAGTTAAAACATTAAGTGGAAATCTCCTGGAAGTTTTGTCAAATCACGATCAAATAAAAATATGCAGATGACAATAGCCGTAATGAAACAATTTGAAGTAGAAACATTTAATGTGATTATTGATGAGTTATTGATATATATAATAATTTGATTGTTTTCCTAAATTTATTCACTATATTGAAACTATATTTGGTAATACAGTAAAACCTCTGAATAGCAGACACTTCTGGACCAGATAATCTGTCCGCTATTGGGAGGTACACGCCAGTCTACTAAAGTCATCGCGCAATATGAACTTGGTGGCTGGTATTCTATTTCTTCTTTTGCTGTTAAAAATAAGGATACATCTATAAATATACCAGGGGTGATTGTGAGGTGACACAAGAAACCCTGAAACTCTCAGCTCAGTGCCAATATACATATAATGTATAATATGCACATATAAACTAGCTACACAATAAATAGGCCTTAGTGCTTGTGCAGTTAAACTTCGCATCTTTTCTTGTACCCAATTTTCTTTCACTGTGCAAAATCCTTCAGGAATTGCATCTTTAAAATCAAATTTTGCAGTTCATATTATATGTTAATTGAGCAGTCTATGTAGACCAGTTTTACTTGAACTTGAAGCCTACAGTGGATTCCATTCAATTTCTAAAAGTAGTTAGAAAAAATAATCAAATTATTTGAACTTTCAAAATAATGAAAAGAAGCCTTCCTTTCAGCAGGCTGTTATCTTGAGAGCTTGTTTGATAGCAAAAGAAACCCACAAGGTGTCACAAATCGTTTACATTCACCATTCGCACGGACATGCAGTGTTTTTAATCAAACACTGTAATTCCCAAAGAAAATGAAACCTGAAGTTTAGTTACCATTTTGTAACATTTTTAGAAATGAAATGTCCAAAGCATCTCAAATTCTTCTAAAACTTAAAAACCCGGAATTCCGGGTACACCCGGATTACAAACAGGTCTGATATATATTATCATATTTATGTAGTAATAAATTCCGAAAACGCATTAGTAATACTGGACACAAAGTTGAATATATGTACGTATTTATAGTAACTTAAATATTTTTGAGTTTTTCAAAGATGAGGGAAAATGCAATTTGCGTACATATGCAGGGCACAAAATTTCCGGTCACCAGCTCGCCATTGGCGAATGAAGAATTGTTGCTGGCGAGTAAAACTTTTCTCATTGAATTACCGCAATTTCGTTGTTAACAGCTGCAGCTATTATGATGATGAAAGTTGTTTTGGTTTTTTTAAATGTGTGGCACGTATGTGGTGCTGCTGATATGCTGAATTTGTTTTCTGTAATGACTTTTTTTTTCCTTCCATAAACTCTAGGTTCTCTGTTTGAAGTCTGTAAAGATCACTCTTTTTTTTTTTTTTTTTTTTTGATTGGAGGTTTAACGACCACCGTGAGCAATTCAATGGGCTATAAGCAGTCGCCCGTCCCTAATTTAGGGTCACTGGTTCCAGGGAAGGGAGAGAGCCAGTGCCGTAAGACAAGCACAACATCCATGCCTGACCGGGATTCGAACGCGGACCCCTTACGGACGAATGATCAGAGGCCAACGCCTTAGACCACTGCGCCACCGGGGCGGCAAAGATCACTCTGCAGGCTTGTTTATAAAAAATAAAAAACGTGCACTATTTTAATCGTATTTTTAAAAACTGGGAAGAGCAGTGTTTTTTCTTTGCGAAAACAATTTTTGTAAGTATTTTACTGTTAAAAAAAAGTGTTAATAACTGTCAACGGTTGATCGGAGGATTTTCACCGTCATCGTTAAATTCATGAAATGTTTACCTAATAGAAAAAAATATTTGGAAGACGTGAATGAACAATAAAAAATTATAGTAGGATAAAAATGTGATTTTAAACACAGTATTTCTATCCTATTAACCAAATGGTTTAATTTTAGGGATTGGCTCATAAAACGACCGTTTTCTACGCGTCCCCAGTTTAATAGGGCTACAGCTGTTAACTCGTGTGCGGCACATATGGCAACGTTTGCTCTCAAGATGACTAAATTAATACTTCGGTAAAACCTTAAAATTTTATTGTGGGCTTGGGATCGCGATAAAATTTCGCATACCTCTCCCCTTTCAGTGAACGCATTTTCAGCTTTTAAGACTGAAATCGCTGTCCGCTATTCAGAGGTAAAAACACAGAACCGCCTATACTTTGGGTATTGCAAAACTGTCCGTTAAATGGAGGTGTCTGCTATTTGGGAGTGTCCGTTAAGAAGGTTTTACTGTACCAACAACCAACTATCAAGCAGAGCGTTCTTTTCAAAAATGGCCTTGGTAAAAAATAACTTGCGATAGACAGTGCTTCAACAAAAACTTAATGGTCTGGCTATCATGTCATTAGTACATGATATTGCCAAGCAGTTATCGTTCGACGATGTTGTGCACTCCTTCGCAAACCTTAATGCAAGGAAAAAGACATTTTAAAGATGAACTTAAACTCCTGAACTATGTGTAAACTTTTGTTTTTGTGCATCCATTTCTAATTTCTTGTTGTCTATACTTGATTCAATGTTTGTGTTCCTTTAGTATAAAATTTTTGTAAAATATGTTGACGTTTAAAAAGATTTTGGGGCACTTTTGGGGTATACTAGCAAAGTTTATATTCTACACAGAGTACAGTTGAGATTTTTGAGAGGATTTTTTTAGCTCACTTAGCAGTTCTAATGTAATCACTGCCTTGCATGACAAATTTGTAAAACTTTCTACACAACTGGGTTTACACTGAAAGACATTGTTTTGGGTACTCATTTTATAAATAAAGCAAACATATTGCTACTGCTATTAAGAGCGTTGGTAGTTTACCTGACATGTCTCGAGTTATGTGTCGGGTGATATTTCTGTCATTTTTTTGTAATTTTACAAAAAACACTGGCAGTTAAACAAGTATTACTACACAAAGACCTGTGTGCTGATACATTATAAATTTTTAAGAAATTGAATGGCTCCGATAAATTTCCATCTTACCACAATGGAGCATACACACAGAAATGTCTCGAGTTATGAGTTGAGTGATTTCTGTCATGTTTTTATAATTTTACAAAAAACACTGGCAGTTATTACTACACAAATACCTGTGTATTGATATATTTCAACTAATTTTTAAGAAATTGAATGGTTCGGATAAATTTCCATCTTACCACAGATGAGGTATACACACTGCTCACACGAGATTTCTTCAATGTGTTGGTTTGCAGAAAAAAATGTTTCAAAATCTTTAAACAGACATTTTAAAGACAAACTCCTGAACTATGTGTGAACTTCTGTTTTTGTGCATTCATTTCAAATTTTTGTTATCTATACTTGATTCAATGTTTGCATTTCTTTAGGAATAAATATTAAAAATAATACATCTCCTTATGTCTGCAAACACATAAGATGTATTTTACAAAGCCTTAACATACATATATAAAGGAAATAGGTATCCAACATATGTATAAGACATATCTATCATATAGTCTATAGGACATTCGTATTTTACAAGTACTTGTGACCAGAAATAGGGGCCACAAAATCTTCAGTTGCCCAGATTCCAAAAAAAGCTGTCTGGCACTGAAAAAGATGTAGGAAGCAGGAGCATGGTGTTAGAATTTTTAGCACCTACGATTGTGAGAGCTAAATAAAAATTTCCTGGCCCCAACGTGGTCTAGGTGAAATTGACCATTATGCAATTTGTACCTCGTTCTCCAAAACTAGTTGTTACCCTAGTCACAGGACTAGCGAAGAAAATTAGTTAGCAACTGCATTCGTTTACTTAACTTGTTCGCCAAACAAATAATTTGAACGAAATACATGAAATAAAATCAAACTTGTTTCAATTCTTATGCCTGCCAGATGTTACCAAAACCACTTAATACTAACATTCTCATCATAATGCACTGTGACTTACACAAAACAAAAAAATACTTACCGAAAATAAATGCTGCGGTGCTTCAAAAAATCGGTAACAGAATCCTTACTTTGAGACGTCCATCGCTTCGTACGAACATGGCGTCCGCGGGCAGTATTCTTTGAGTCTGTTGCCATTCGACAGCACGTAAAAAAACAGGTATTATACCGTAACGGTTAAAACAGTTTAAACACCGTGAACATGTACTTTATCTACCGAAAATTTACGGTTCATCTCCCGTTGGTGTGCTTACGGTCCGTAAACCGTTTTAATACGGTTGAAACACCGAGAATTCACGGAAATGTTTTTCAGTGTAACACAACAAAAGCATATACTACGATAAAGGTACAGAACTAGACAGTTCCCACAATCGAGGAAACCACACGAAATGTGACAAAAACATGATAAATATTACAGAGCATACTGGAAACTTGAGCAAACTCCCCAAGTGAAACACAAAATGCACAAAATATAAACAGCAAGCCGTGCAGTATTGCATCGGTCCAAAAAAAATGACTTGGGTCGAGCAAGAAATAGAGAAACTTGTATAAAAAAATAATGGGTACAAACAAAAAACCTTCTGCCGTGCAGGACAAAACACAATTAAAACAACACAAAAATAAAGAGAGACATAGATACCCGGGCCAGTACAAGTGTAACACCCAGAGATATCAAACACCACATGCTCCGGTGCAAAAAGCAACAAGAAAAAACACATCAAGGGTCCAAGAGTCTACTAGCCTTGAACACAAACAAAATCTTAAAGCCCAGAAGACAAAATGCAATGAGTGAAGTACAATAAACAAGACATCAAAGAATGTGAAAAAATGCACAAGAGATCAACTGATGCATTCAGTAGGTCGAAGCTGGGAAAAACAAACCAATCAGAAGGAAAGACCAATGGAAGATCCAGTTATTTTTAACCATCAGGTACCTTGCGCCCAGGTAGACCGGAAAGAGGCTTGAGATTGAGGGTGGAAGCAGCGAAGTTCTACAGGCGTAGTAGAGACACGTTGCAATTCCTAAAAATTGACCGTAAGGCCGCGCCAGCAGAAAGAATACAAGGTGTGGTAGCAGGAGAGCGGACAGATTGATGATAAAGAAAAATGACATGTTTGACGAGTACGAATAGATAGGCACAGGCACCGGCAAATTAGCCGGGGGATATTTGGTAAGCAATAGATAATCGTACGCTTGAAAAGGAATGTCTCTGGAGCAAATGGTGCCTACAAGACGAAAGGCAGTATTGAGAAGTGGAAGGAGAATTGGACAGTGACAGTAGACATGAGGAACATCACCTTAAACTCCACAAAAGTAGCAGAGAGAAGTAGAAGAAATAGACATGTGAAAGTGAGAAGCAGGAACGGGAAGTCGGTGATGAAGAACCCGCCTTTGGATGTTTCGCTCTGACGGGGTAGAAAGGGGGAGACAAAGAGGCAGACCAGATAGGCAGTAGTAGAGAAGGAGAAGCATCAGGAAGACCGTGAGGGGACGTGAAGGGTGCACGGAGGAGCGCATAGATAGAAGGTGTAGAAAAAGAAGAAATGGGAGCAACAGAGTCCCGAAAGGGATAGAAGAAAGGAAGAGAGAGGCTCAGCCCAGAGACAGAAACAAGGTCATTGTCAGAAATTATTAGTGGGAATAGGGTACGGAGAGCGGAGCAAAGAAGGTCATACTACTCTTCTAAGGTGAGAGAAGTGTCAGGGAAGAGAGTAGAGAGGGGTTTCCAGGTCAAATCGGAAGTTAATAAAGCTTCGACTGTCAGAATTCCTGAGCGGAACCAAGGGGGGGAAAAGAAAGTATGGTTGATCGGGTGGGTGAATTTGTGTGGAAAAGAAAAGAGGTTCCGCAAGGAGGTCCAGGGTTGTAGATTGAGGAGCGCGGAGTAGCGGGAGAGAATGAAATACCGCTAGAGCGTCGATAAGAAGTGGTGGAAGGCGTTTAGAAGTAGAAGGAGATGAATCCATCTTAAGAAAAAGGAGGAAAGTGAAGGATGGATCATGAAGAGAAATAAGAGTATTCAAGGTATAAGAAAGTGCAGGGGATGGCGAAAGGAGGAGACGCATGAAGGAGACGATTCGGTCAGCTCGGTAATATGTTCTGACATCCGAGAAATGAAGACCACCAAATGATGTTGGCAGAGAAAGCGTGGCGGCAGAAATCCAGTGTCTAGGTAACCATATCCCTGAAGTGAAAATATTATTGATGGCAGAGAAATCATGCGATTTAAACACAAAGGAAACATAGGGATAGAAGCATTATGAGAGAAGATATCGATGAACAATTTGAGCAAGTTGAAAGTAAGAGGAAAAGGAAAACATAAATCGCCAAAACCCAGCCGTGCGATGAAGTCGTGGGAGGAGAGCTTGTCAAGTGACGTGGCCTGGTGGTAAAGGAGTGTCAAAAATGAGCTCCAAGAAATGTTTGGGTCGAGGAGGACCACACTGCTCCCCACAGGTGAGTCAGTGTGGCCTCTCCAAGAACCACACCACAGGCCAGCACTCTTCTGAATATTCAGGGCAGCACCAGAGAGAGCAGCATACTGTTCATAAGTGGCAAAAAGAGTATCAAATTGGCCATCACGGCGGAGACAAAAGGTAACGTCAACTGCATAAGCAGATACAAGAAAACTGTGGTGCCGAGTACTAGAAACAATTGGTCCTACCGCAGGTAAGAGAGACGTCTGACTTGCAATCAAAAGAGGCTCAAAGGCGAGAGCAAAGAGATCTCTGACGCCAGATCGAAAAGGAATTGGGGCCGTCAAAAATGTGGCCGACCGAACGTGCAAATGGGCGCTAAGGTAAAGACTAAGGATAAAAGACACAGAAGCGAGGTGAAAACCAAAGTGAGTTAAAACGGCAGAAAGGTAAGTGTGAGAAACCTTATCAAAAAGCGAATTTCTGGTCAAGATTAAACAAAGCTAGGGGTTCGGAATGTTTTAGTGCAAGAAAGGAAAGGTTATGAAGAAAGGATATATTGTTAGAAATAGAACGACCAGGCACGGTATATGTCTGGTCAGGAGAAACGAGGAACGCAAGAACAGAATTTAGGCGGGGAGAAAGCTGTTTAGTGAAGAATGTGTAATACAGGTTGAGAATGGAGATAGGGAGCCAATTTGAAAAGTCCAGAAGGTCACCCTTTATTGGCAAGAGGATGACATGTGCAACCGTAAATTCCAGCGGAAGCGCAGGAGAAGAAAGAGCACACGAAAAAGTGGCAGAGAGAAAAAGCAGGAGTGATGGAAGAAAGGCCCGATAGAACGACAGCGGGAAGTCATCGGGTCCCGGGGAAGAGTGAAGATTGAGGGAATCTAAATCCTCCCTCAATTCAGGCAAAGAAAAATCAGCAATAAAAGGGGCGCAGAGAGAAGACGGGACCTGAGGGAGGGAAGAAAGAAAAGAGGAGGAAGAAAAGAAGAACCCTGCGCAACCGCTCGGAACTTCTGCTGAAAGAAATGACGGACATGAGAGCAGATGAGAAATGTGTTGATAGTAACAGTGCTATCAGACAATCGGAGATGTCTGATGGAAGTTGACGTGCGTCGCATGGATTCTATCTTCGAAATGACTTCGAAAGAATGCGTTATTGGTGAAATACGTAGAAGCCGAAGACGACGGACTGCATGCTGAGCAAACGGTTCGAGGCAGGCATGAAGTTCATCAAGGACGGAGGCATAGTGCGGGTCAGACATTGACTTCGTGGAGAGAAGTCCTCGTATATTACTCACCTCCATCGAGCGAGCGGTGAAAATAGTAAAGGAGAGTTGACGAACGAGCAAGAGAAAATCCCGTTTGACATTAAGCCACAAACGCAAGGCGCTTGGGATCGTTGTGAGCAGCAGCTTTCGATCAGAAAGGAACCTCTCAACTTCTTCACAAAAGAAACGGTCTTGGAAGAAAGTGTCGTCAAATGTCCAAGGACGGGGCGCTGATGAAGGTGCTCGAGATACACAAACTGATAGTGAAACGGCAGAATGGTCGGAAGAAACATTAGGTGAATGTCAAGCAGCAGTGATAGCAGGGAGTAAGGAAGCAGAAACATATATAAGGTCCAACCGCGCTGGAATAGAACTGAACGTCGGTAGATTACACCACGTAAAGGAAAAGAAATCTGGATTTAGCCGTCTGAAGGAATCGACAATTTGAAAATCTTTAAGGAGCTGAGTCAGCTGTGGAACCAAATTCATGCGGTATTCGCCGTATGACGAATTTCTGTCTACAGAAGGCTGCAGCGTACAGTTAAAATCCCCCCCTCCCCAAGAACGAAATAGTTCCCGGGAGGAATCGCTGCAATCGCTGCACGAATATTACGGAAACGAGGAGCAACATATATTTCAACAGTGGGGATATATACATTAAAGATATGAAAAGTAACATTATGCACATAAAAGGTAAAACACTGAAGAAAATCAAGGTGCAAATTTGTCACAGAAATAGACGTCAGCTGAGTCAAAAACCGCTGGCGCACACTTACAGCTATACCACCATACCGCGAGAGGCGATACGAGTGGTAAAAGGTGTACGGCCAGCGTCTCCATAGGTGAGTGGGAGTGTCACTAGAGCAGTGAGATTCCTGGATGAGGAGAACATCTCCACCAGCGACAGAAATGTCCTCATAAACGAGAGAGATAACACTGGTGTCGCGAACCCGCGACAATTCAAGGAAGTCACAGTGATAGTGCCAAGTCTCTAGTGGCAGAGACAATCTTCTCCAAATGGGAACGGAAGTTGTTGTACCGCCGTTGGATGCACTTCTGGGTTGCAGCATCCTCGGTCGATGGACTATTGATATTATTGTAAAGAGTTAACAGTTTTGCTAGTTGATTCTCAAATGCTGGGTAGCGATCTTCAAATCGGTTGATATAGGTGGGTAAATTAGGAAGAAGAGTCTTGGCACAAGCGAAGTCGTGCAATTCGTCATAAGGGAGAGAAGTGTCAGGAAACACATTCGTGTGTAGGCGTGCGGAAAATTTTTCAAGAGGCAGGAGTTAGAAGACTGGTATGGAAGACTGGACCGGGCGACCCGAAGCAGGTGATTCAGCAGGCATATTCGGAGAGGTTGGAGTAGAGTGGCAAGGTGGTCGCCGTCGTTTCGAAGAGCCGCGAGGAGGTTTGGCATCCCTTCTGTAAGGACGGGTCCGGAGGTAGCCCTCCGTCCCATCACTCATCGCTTGGTCACTTACGCTTTGATAGGCTGTTTATCAGCGGTCGAGGTCTCGGTATCAGACTGGTCAGTCGCAACGGACTCAGCAACTGCTGTAGGGTCCGCAGGAACACGAAAAATGTTGAAGATTGTAAAACTGAATAGTGTTCCTCGGAGAGAAAAGGTGCGACAACAATCGGCGAAGAGGTTGCCACTGAATTTAGGTTGTTCGCAGGAACCACCGTCGGTGACGGAGCGCTACTAGGATCTTGATGAGAGGCGTCGGTGAGACGGGCGAAACAGACTTTGGTGGAGCAACTGGACACTGATAATACATAGTAGTGACCAACCTGGTGACATTGACTACAATGGAATTCCGTCAGGAAGTTTATTTGCCTGACCTGATGCTCGCACCGAACAGTGAAGTGTGTTGGAAGCCGTTCGAATGCTTCTTGTGATGGAAATATGTCCCTCGCAACACAGCGAGCACCTTGGGTCGGAGCATGTCATGGATCACGTAATGTGTCGTTTCGGGCAGCAAGATGCGTTTGTATGCCTCCAACTACCCGACCAACCGAAGAGAATACAGCATACAGCATTAGATCTGTCACTTCCAACGGGACCGGGTAGAAAGAAACGTTAATGGGTCTTTGGCCCACCGGTTCTGCAGAAAGGTGTCTATCCCCAATTGTGAGGCCAGATGTTAGGAGAGATTTCGCCATTTCAGCAGTAGCCAGATAAACGACCACAAGTCGTCCTCGTCGATACGTTTGCGGAATAGATTGAGATGGGAACGGCTGTACAATGGCATGTGCATATACGCGCAAAGGAGTGTTCGGAAGGGCTTCGAAATGGACACCTTTTGCAAGATTCTCCAGTAAAAGCTGTGCCAGCTTTAGAGCTGGCTGGGATATTAAGCACGATATTATTGCCAGCTTGGGAAATGTAAGATTTCAGCTTTTCAGCGCCAACATAATTATTCTGGGATGCTGGACGAGAGACTTTCGAGGCTGTAACAGAAGAAAACGAACGTAATGGCACGTTAGGTTCGGCAGTGCTAGAAGAGGCTGCATTTCCAGTGATTTCCATTGCGTCATCACCGATAGCGGAGGCAGGGAGATGTGACGTATCTGGGGAAGGCAAATCTGCACCGCCACGAGCGGACGCTTGCGCGGTAACACCCCCATCTGGGGCATCAGAAAAAAAAAGAGAGATTAGGGCTATCACCATCCCTTCCGGAAGTCACCATCTTTAATGGCGGTGCCCAGTAGTGAGCTTGGCCAGCTCGGCCAAACGTAAACAAGACGAATAACAATAAAATAGACAATCACCGCGCTAGGAACGAAGCAAAATGAAAGACGATACCTTTATACTTAAGGTGAACGTGCAATTAAGGAGCGAAGAGTCCTATAACACACCAAAATCACTCGAAAATCGCAGAGCAACAACACGCTGCTCAGTTAAATCCAAAGAGCGAGATCGAAGGTGAAAATCTTCCAAATACGTGGCGTCAATAAATAAATGTGTACATCGCCCTTTCCACGTTTCAGAAACACATAGAACCCGAAAAATTGTTTTCAGCCGCCGCCGTGAAATCGAACCACGGATCTCTATATATCTAGCCGATTGCGTTAAGTATTACACCACGGTGGCCAACAATCCACGGTGCTATGTGTATTCAAAAATACACATAGCACCACGGATACTGACGCCACGTATTCGGAAGATTTTCTCCTTGGATCTCGCCCTTTGGATTTAACTGAGCAGCGTGTTGTTGCTGCGCGATTTTCTTGTAATTTGGGTGTGTTATTGGACACTTCGCTCCTTAATTTCACGGTCACCTTAAGTAGAAATGTATCGTCTTTCATTTTGCTTCGTTCCGAGCGCGGTTAGTGCCTATTTTGTTGTATATCATCTTATTTATATTTTGCCGAGCTGGCCAAGCTCGCTACTCGGCGCCGGCATTAAAGATGGCGACTTCCGGTAGGGATAGTGATAGCCCTAAACTCTCTTCCCTTTCTGATGCCCCACATGGGGGTGTTGAACGTAAGCGTCCGCTCGTGGCGGTGCAGATTTGCCTTCCCCAGATACGTCACATCTCCCGGCTTCCGCTATCGGTGATGACGCAGGACATAACTGGAAATGCAGCCTCTTCTAGCACTGCCGAGCTCAACGTGTCATTACCTTCGTTTTCTACTGTTGCAGCCTCAAAAGTCTCTCGTCCAGCATCCCAGAATAATTATGTTGGCGCTGAAAAGCTGAAATCTTTCATTTCCCAAGCTGGCAATAATATCGTGTTTAATATCCCAGCCAGCTCTAAAGCTGGCACAGCTTTTACTGAGAATCTTGCGAAAGGCGTCTATTTCGAAGCACTTCCGGGCACTGCTTTGCGATTATATGCAGATGCCAATTGCACAGCGGTTCCCATCTCAATCTATTCCGCAAATGTATCTACGAGGACGACTTGTGGTCATTTATCGGGCTACGGGTGAAATGGCGAAATCTATCGTAACATCGGGCCTCACAATTGGTGATAGACATCTTTCTGCAGAACCGGTGGGCCAAAGAACCATTAACGTTTCTTTCTACCCTGTCCAGTTGGAAGTGACAGTTCTCATGCTGTATGCTTTCTTATCTTTGGTTGGTCGGGTAGTTGGAGGCATACAAACGCACCTTGCTGCCCGAAACGACCCATTACGTGATCCAACGACATGCGTCGATCCACGGTGCTCGCCGTGTTGCAAGGGGCATATTTCCATCACAAGAAGCAATCGAGCGGCTTCCCACACACTTCACTGTTCAGTGCGAGGATCAGGTCAGGCAAATATACTTCCTGACGGAATTCCATTCTAGTCAATGTCACCAGGTTGGTCACTACTATAATCAGTGTACAGTTGCTCCACCAAAGTCTGTTTCGCTCGTTTCACCGACGCCTTCTCATCAAGATCCTAGTAGCGCTCCGTCACCGACGGTCGTTCCTGCGCACAACTTACCTTTAGTGGCAACTTGTGCGCTAATTGTTGTCCCACCTTCTCTTTCCGAAGAACACTACCCAGTTTTACAATCTTCACCATCTTTTCGTGTTCCTGCGGACCCTACAACAGTTGCTGAGTCCGGTGCGACTGACCAGTCTGATACCGAGACTTCGACCGCTGATGACACAGCTTATCAAATCGTCAGCAACCAGACGATGAGTGATGGGACGGAGGGCTACCTCCGGAACCATCCTGACAAAAGGGATGCCAAACCTCCTCGCGGGTTTACGAAACGACGGCGACCACCTTGCCACTCTACTCCAACCTCTCCGAATATGCCTGCTGGATCACCTGCTTCGGGTCGCCCGGTCAAGTCTTCCATACCAGTCTTCTACCTGCTGCCTCTTGAAAAATTTTCCGCACGCCTACACACGAATGTGTTTCCGGACACTCCTCTCCCTTATGACGAATTGCACAACTTTCCTTGTGCCAAGACTATTCTTCCTAATTTACCTACCTATGTCAACCGATTTGAAGGTCGCTACCCAGCAGTTGAGAATCAACTGGCAAAACTGTTAACTATTTACAATAATATCAAGAATCCATCTGTCGAGGATGCTGATACTCAGAAATGCATCAAACGGCGGTAGAACAACTTCCTTTCCCATTTGGAGAAGATTGTCTCTGCCAGTAGAGATTTGGCACTTTCACTGTGACTTCCTTGAATTGTCGCTGTTTCGCGACACCAGTGTTGAACTCTCTCGTTTATGAGGGCATTTCTGCCGCTAGTGGAGATGTTCTCCTTATCCAGGAAACTCATTGCTCTCGTGACACTCCCACTCACCTATGGAGACACTGGCTGTACACCTTTTACCACTCGTATCACCTCACGCGGTGTGGTGGTATAGCGGTAAGTGTGCGCCAGCGGTTTTTGACTCAGTTGACTTCTTTTTCTGTGACAAATTTGCCCCTTGATTTTCTTCAGTGTTTTACCTTTTGTGGGCATAATGTTGCTTTTCATATATTTAATGTATATATCCCTACTGATGAAATATGTGTTGCTCCTCGTTTCCGTAATATTCGTGCAGCGATTGCAGCAATTCCTCCCGGGGAATATTTCGTTCTTGGGGGGGGGGGGGATATTAACTGCACGCTGAAGCCTTCTCTTGACAGAAATTCGTCATACGGCGAATACCGCGTGAAATTGGTTTCACAGCTGACTCAGCTGCTTAATGATTTTCATCTTGTCGATATCTTCAGACGGCTAAATTCAGATTCCATTTCCTTTACTTGGGGTAATCCGCCGACTTTCGGTTCTACTTCTGCGCGGTTGGACCGAATAAATGTTTCTGCTTCCTTAATCCCTCCTATCACTGCTGCTCGACATTCACCTACTGTTTCTTTCGACCATTCTGCCGTTTCACTATCAATTTGTGTCTCTCCAGCACCTTCATCTGCGCACCGTCATTGGACATTTGATGACATCCTCTTGCAAGACTGTTCCTTTTGTGAGGAAGTTGAGAAGTCCCTTTCCAATTGGAAGCTGCTGCTTACAACGACCTCAAGCGCGTTGCGTTTGTGACTTGATGTCAAACGGGATCTTCTCTTGCTTGTTCGTCAACTCTCATTTACTATTTCCACCATTCGCTCGATAGAGGTGAGTAACCTACGAGGACTCCTCTCCGCGACGCCCATGTCTGTCCCGCACTATGCCTCCGTCCATGATGAACTTCATGCCTGCCTCGAACCGTTCTCAGCAAGCAGTCCGTCGTCTTCGGCTCCTATATATTTCACCATCGACGCATTCTCTCGAAGTCCTTTCGAAGATGGAATCTATGCGACGCACCTCAACTTCCATCAGACATCTCCGATTGCCTGAAGGCACTGTGACAGTCAACGCAACTTTCATCTGCTCTCATGTCCGTCACTTCTTTCATGAGAAGTTCCGATCGGTTGCGTAGTGTTCTTCTTTTTCTTCCTCCTCTTTTCTTTCTTCTCTCCCTCAGGTTCCGTCTTCTCTCTGCGCCCCTCTCAGTGCTGATTTTTCTTTGCCTAAAATGAGGGAGGCTTTTACCTCCCTCAATCTTCACCTTCCCCGAGACCTGATGGCCTCCCGCTGTCGTTGTATCGGACCTTTATTCCGTCCCTCCTGCTTTTTTCTCTGCCGCTTTTCGTGTGCTGTCTCTTCTAATGCGCATCCGCCAGGATTTACAGTTGTACATGTCATCCTCCTGCCGAAGAAGGGTGACCTTCTGGACTTGTCGAATTGGCGCCCCATCTCCATTCTCAACCTGGATTACAAATGCTTTACTAAGCTCCTTTCTCGCCGCATAAATTCTGTTCTTCCGTTCCTCGTATCCCCCGACCAGACATATACCGCGCCTGGTCGTTCTATTTCTAACAATATCTCCTTTCTTCATAACCTTTCCTTTCTTGCACTAAAGCATTCCGAACCTCTAGCTTTGTTTAATCTTGACCAGATATCTGCTTTTGATAACGTTTCTCACACTTACCTTTCTGCCGTATTAACTCAGTTTGGTTTTTCCCCTGCTTTTGTTTCTCTCATCCTAAGCCTTTACCGGGCACCCATCTGTACGTTCGAACGGACACATTTTTGACGGCCCCAATTCCTTTTCGATCTGGCATCAGACTAGGTTGTCCAATATCAGGACAACTCTTTACTCTCGCCTTCTCATCTTTTGAGCACTTTTTGATTGCAAGTCGAGCGTCTATCTTACCTGCGGTAGGACCGATTATTTCCTAGTTCTCGACACCACCGTTTTCTTGTCTGTGCTTATGCAGATGATGTTACCTTTTGTCTTCGCCACGATGACCAATTTGATACTCTTCTCGCCACTTATGAACGGCATGCTGCTCTCTCTGGTGCTGCCCTAAATATTCTGAAGGGTGTTGGCCTGTGGTGTGGTTCTTGGAGGGGCCACACTGATTCACCGTGAGGGGCAGTGTGGTCCTCCTCGACCCACAAATTTCTTGGAGCTCATTTTGGACACTCCTTTACCGCAAGCAACGTCACTTGGCAAGCTCTCCTCTCACAACTTCACGGCAAGGCTGGTTTTTGGCGATTTACGTTTTCCTTTTCCTCTTACTTCTTGAAGGTGCTCACATTTTTCATCGATATCTTCTCTCACAATGCTTCTATCCCTGGGATTCCCGTGTGTTTAAATAGCATCATTTCTCTGCCATCAATAGTATTTCAACTTTAGTGTAATGATCATCTAGACATTGGATTTCTGCTGTCACGCTTTCTCTGCCAACATCATTTGGTGGTCTTCATTTCCCGGATGTCAGAACATATTATCCAGCTCACCGAATCGTCTCCTTCATTCGTCTTCTCCTTTCGCCCTCCCCTGCACTTTCTTCTACACTGAATACTCTTATTTCTCTTCATGATCCATCCTTCACTTTCCTCCTTTTTCTTCGGATGAATTCATCTCCTTCTACTTCTAAACGCCTCCCACCACTTCTTATCGACGCACTAGCGGTATTTCATTCTCTCCCGCTACTCCGCGCTCCTCCTCTACCACCCTGGACCTGCTTGCAGAACCTCTTTTCTTTTCCACTCAGATTCATCCACCCCGATCAACCATACTTTCTTTTCCCCTCTTGGTTCCGCTCAGGAATTCTCACTGTCGAAGCTTTATTAACTTCCGATTTGACCTGGAAACCCCTCTCTTATCTTTTTCCCTGACCCTTCTTCCACCTTGGAAGAGTAGTATGACCTTCTTCGCTCCGCTCTCCGTACCCTCTTCCCACTTCTGGTTTCTGACACTGGCCTTATTTCTGTCTCTGGACCGAGCCTCTCTCTTCCTTTCTTCCTTCCCTCTCGGGACTCTGTTGCTCCGATTTCTTCCTTTTCTACTCCTTCTATCTATACGCTTCTCCGTACATCCCTCACTTCCCCGCACGGTCTTCCTGATGCTTCTCCTTCTCTTCTGCTGCCCATCTGGTCTGCTTCTTTCTCTCCTCTTTCTACCCCGTTAGATCGAAATATCCAATGGCGGTTTCTTCACCGCCGACTTCCTGTACCTTCTTCTCTATTTTACATGTCTATTTTTTTCTACTTCTCTCTGCTGCTTTTGTGGTGTCGAGGGTGATGTTCCTCATGTCTACTGTCACTGCCCCGTTCTCCTTCCAATTCTCAATACTGCATTTCGTCTTGTAGGCCCCATTTGCTCCAGAGACATCCCTTTTTTAAGCGTACGAGTGGTTACTGCTTACCAAACATCTCCCAGCTACTTTGCCGGATGCCTGTGCCTATCTCTTCGTACTCCTTAAACATGTCATTTTTCTTTATCATCAATCTCTCCGCTCTCCTGCTACAACACCTAGTATCCCCTCTGCTGGCGCGGCCTTACAGTCGATTTTTAGGAATCGCATCGTGCCTCGACTACGCCTGGAGAACGTCGCTGCTTCCACCCCTCAATCTCAAGCCTCTTTCCGGTCTACCTGGGCGCAAGGGACCGGATGGTTTAAAATCCCTTCCATTGATCTTTCCTTCTGCTTGTTTTTTTCCCCTCAGCTTCGACCTACTGACTGCATCAGTTGAGACTTTGTGTTCTCTCCACTTGGTGCTTCGTCGCAATGTCTGCTCAGTGTTTGTCATTTAACTGCTTATGATTTGTATTGTAGGGGTTTTATGCGATTTTTGTGTAATTCGTGCGCATGTACCGCGCTGTATTTGTTTCTTCGTTGCACCTGCCCTTACTACCTGTTCTTCACTCATGTGTCTGCTTTTGCTACCTGTACCTTTCCTAAAATGTTGTGTTTGATTCGTTTTCTCTGTCTGATACGAGTGCTTCTGGTCTTGTGTTTTTGCATCACACTGTCTTTCATTGAGTTGTGCACCGTGTATTTGTTCTCTAGGAGCAATACGAGAGGTATTGCCCTGCGAGACTTTGCTCTTTCTGGTTTTTTCTTGCTGCATTGTGTTGTATCTTTTAATTTATGCCTTATTACTGACTTGCCTTTTTTTCACATTCTTTGACGTAATGTATTTCTTGCTCGTCCCAAGTCATTGTTTTTTTGGACCGATGCAATACTGCACGGCTTGCTGTTTGTATTTTGTGTATCCTTTTGTTTTCACGTGGGGAGTTTTCCCAAGTTTCCATTATGTTCTGTAATACGTATCATGTTTTTGTCACATATTTTTCAGTTCTGTACCTTTATCATAGTACATGCTTTTGTTGTGTTCTACATGTTCCCTTCTTTTTGTGCACTGCGTTATACAGCCATGTTCTTGTAAATATATTTACCTGTTGTTTTGTGTTCTGCTCTCACTGTACACGTCATCGCATGCTGTAATATCCTAATCATTACTATTGTTTGTGCATCTTCTTCTTCAAGCATGTATTGTTCTTTACTAGTGATTTTAACATTTTGCCATCCTTAGTTGACTGTCGTATTACATTCACCTGTAATTTTTCATCAGTATCGCTCATTGTTTTGTTGTTTATTTTGCCATATGTGGTACGCCTGTATTCCCTATGTTTTTGCCAATAAAGTATATTTTGAAATAACCGCTATAATATATATAGCCAGTGCCGTTAACGCCCACCAGATAGAGACGTCTCAGTAGCTGAGCCCATCTTACAGATTTATGATGTCAGAAGCTGACTTAAAAATACACGTAGCACCGTGGATTGTTGGCCACCGCGGTGTAATGCTTAACGCGCTCGGCTAGATATCAAGAGATCCGGATTCGATTCCACGGCGGCGGCTGAAAACACTTTTGGTTGCTATGTGTTTGTGAAACGTGGAAAGAGGGATTTATTTATTTTATATTGCATTTATTATTTTGATATTTTTCAGTGCCTGACTGCTCTCCGTGATTGGAACATGGGCACATTTTGGACGAATAATCAGTGGCTACCTCCTCACTTCACTGTGGGGCTTGAACGTGGGACAACATCCGTTGAACCATTAGCATCCAGAGCTTCTATCAACTCCAAACACGAGCCCTGCTAAATTGGAATAAATGATCAAATTCCAGCTCTTCATTTCCATAGAATTCGAAAAGCAGCTCAATACTGAGACATTATTTGATTCAATCGTCTCATTTAAATCCAGTACACGAGCGCAAGACTACTCTCAGACGAATAGTCAGCAGCCATCGCTGCAGTACATCATCGAACTCCAACTCTGGAACAATTTGTGGAATGGTCAGAATTCAAAGCCTTAGAGCACTGGGTAACTGGTGAGTTAGAATGACCACACAGTATTTAAAAAAAATAATATTTAAATCTATTTCGGCTGTATTGCTGACTTTGGAATTTGCGAAAAGATAGTTATCGTGATGGATAAAAAGTGATGGAGAGAATATTGGATATTATCATTTTTAATGACACCTGAACAAAAACAATCTTTAATTTTTTATTCGATTTAATATTTTAAAAACAAATTTCGAATGACAGTTCTTTTTTAGTTTACATTGCATGTGATACGGAAAGCGATCACGTGAAAAGAGTGGTGTAATCGCAGACGTGAGACCCTTATCAAGTATCCTGCCTGTCCAATCTCTTGTTGACCCAACTCTGTCGTGACCAGCATTTCTTCTTCTGTTTCTTTTGAGCACTAAAACAAGTTTTACTATCGTGATTAAGTCGATGGTATTATACCTTTTTTTGTGATAAGTTCTTGAAGCTTATCACTGTGATAAGTCTTTGAAGCTTATCACTGTGATAAGCCATTTAGTCTCTGGTCCCAAGGCATGTTACACGAGGGTTAGTCCCCCTAACATTACTATCACGCTGCTAGGTAGAAATACGTAACTAAATATTTTTTGGCTTTTTTTCTAAAACGTTTCGCCATTGTTTAGGTGCTGTAGCACTTAGTCATGAATAATTCGCGTCAAACATGTGACACTTTCAATCACGAATAAAAGCGTTTTAATTCGTTCGTTCCAGCTATTTCCGGCACATTTCTTAAATAGGAAATATATTCGCTCGAGTTGTTTTCAGTCCATTTTGATAACACCAAGTTGAGAAGTTCCATCCAGGTTAAGGGACGATTTGATGGTTATCTGGTTCTCCTGCGGTTCAGATTACTTATGGCCGGCCCGGTGGCGCAGTGGTCTAAGCAATAGTTTCTGATCATTCTTCCGAGATATGTCCGGGTTAGAACCCTGGGGAGGCATGGGCATGTATGCTCTGTTTGTCTTACGGCACTGGCTCTCTCCCTTCTCCGACTGCTCATAGCCCATTGAGTTGCTCACGGTGGTCGTTAAACCTCCAATCAAAAATAAATATCATAACTTCCAAGTTTCTGTTTATTTACCAGAACGCTTTTTTGAATAAGTCAGCGGGAAATTGAATGAAAAAGTGCATGAACTGCTTAAAACTTCAGTTATTTGGATCAATGAAGGGCAAAAACTGAGAAATAGGATATGAATTATGTTCTCTTTACAAACAAATGTTTCCCATTTTCTTACTTTCGACCGGTTTAAGTTCAATACTAACCGTATTCGTGAAAATGACTTTGTGGATCGTCAGAAACTTTAGCGTGTTTTCTTCCGATCGCCTTAGATTAACCGCTTCAGAAGAGTTTTGAGACCATTATATGATCCCATCCGGTATTGGAGATTATGTTCCATGGAAAAGAACATTTGTCTATAAAATGAAACAGTTTGACATACATTTCTTGTTTTTAATATGTTTGGACGCCTGGATCAGATAATGAGGCACGGCGTCTGCACAAGTTACCATCGAATAGGTTAAAACCTAAGAACCGGAGAGTCATGTAATTTATTTTTGTCTAGTATCTGTAGTACTTTTTCTAGCTCTTGTAGCAATTCATTTTGACGTTCAATTCATATAGGTGTTTTTAGGAACACTGTTTTAATTCCCCTGAAATCGTAATATGCATTTAACACGGAGAGTTTAAACTCGCTTCTCACGATTAAACTTTCACAATGGACATCAATTTTCTTTGCAAAATGAATAAATATATATGACCTCGTTCATAAATGGACGATGTCATCGCTCTGTCCACGTTATTTTATAAACAAAGCATAGCGACTGAAAAATTGTGTTCCGACACCGCTGGGATCGAACCCCAGATCTCTCGATAACTAGTCGAGTGCGTTCGCATTTATACTGCGAACAAATTGAAACTTTACAGGATAACTATTAAAACTAATTTCTATTTATGTCGTCCGATGAAGCACAACAACGTGACAATTACTTAAGAACCTAAGATACAGTAAATGTTCACGGCAATGCACTGCACGAATATATCTCTAAGATATATAAAGTAATCAAAAGATGTATAGGTTCAGGCAAGTTGCAAAGGACAGAAATTTCGCTAAATTGCTTTTGGTTTAGGGAAAAGTTGTAAATAAATATATATGGGCACCATAAACATTTAGTGAAATCATGCGGACAAATTTATATATGTCCAGATAAATCCCAAACCTTGCCTTCCAAACAACATTGACATTGCTTCCAACACTGCTTCAAGTTCTGAGAGATTTTAAGCTAATTTTACTTATAGTAATGCCCCCTATTCGCTATTGACCTACACTCTATATTTCTGTAAATACTACATACGGTGCCATTTCTCTACGATAACAAGAACAGAGATATATATGCTATTAAAGAGAAACCTACGAAGAGTGCAGAAGATAACAAAAATGGTCTGCATGGCATAACAAATTTAATATTTTCAATCTTCAATGAAGCATGCGTATTGCCCAGAAGTTCAGTAAAGCAGGTTATGTCGTGATTGAATGAATGTTAATGTCCAGTGAATACTGCTTACGAGATTGGCTGAACAAGTGGAATAATTACTGAAAGGTTTTCGAACCTTTAATTTCATATTGAAACTCAACTAAACATTTTGTCTAACTGGTTTCTGTTAACATTATTTTCTTCTCACTTAACTGTGAGAGTTAGTCCACCTCGTTAACAATACGATATGCTGTTCGGAAATCTCTTGTAACTATTCTCAGAAATGAAGTATATGTTTTTTCACTTTTTCAGAGAAGACCCATTGATAATTTCTCCATATTTGCTGTAGTGAGAAGTAAAAATATCCGTAATTCCGTTTTCAGTCACTTTGTCTCCAATAGTGGGCACAAGTATTCCAAATATTTCGGGATTTAGTCTGGCAACTGCTGATTCCGTCCAATTATTTTGCATCTCCCTAATACGATATCCTTCTATCTATGTCTTGTTCTGAAGTGTTCACTCTAAATCTCACTATTTAACTGATTTCTCCACGTACAGTTTATTGCATCTGCAATATCAGTTGTGTGTCATTTTTACCATGGTCTTTACTTTTTTTAAGCCTTTTGCAATGCATCCTGTTCTAGGTTTTGTTTGGTTTTTACCAGTCTGCATATTTTTCATACCTTGTAGTGCAATACTTAACAAGGTTTGTTTCATTAATCTCGAAAACAGTTGTCGTTTATTCAGTTGTTCCTTCTAAGTGTCTGAGGCCTTTCACGGCAGTGGATTAGGGACTAAAGTGTGTGTTAGTTAAATACTTTACTGTTGACGTTTTGAATGAATATCTCCTTTACAAATACCGTTGAGATTTCCATACTTCACGCTTGTTGTATTCAAAGTATTTATTTATTTTAAAGTTGATGTTCCCGTTAAACTTCGATTTGTTACCTCACACATGCATAAAGCAGCATTTGCTGTTTGCAAGTCTTTTGTATTCCAAGTGCAGTTTGTAGTTGTCACAACATTTCAGTATATTGAAAAAAAACTTTATTTTCCACAGTAGTAGGACGCAATCTCACATATTTGGAGCGAATTTCTCACCTGATGAACTACACCACGGCAGGAGCGCGACTCGTCAGACAAGTACACTTTCATACAGTCAATCTGCGATGTCAAACTTGGAATGCTTTCTTTTACTACCAAAGAAAATGTTTTCCGCCGATGAACCGCTTTAGCGAGAGGATCTCTTCGTCGGTGTCGTCTGCCATTAGAGTCCATGCGTGCGAGTGTTGTAATCTTAGACATGACAAATACTGTTATTTATTGACCTCAGTTGTACTAGGTAGTTAACTATTCTTCGTCTGTTGGCTCTACGAGTCGTTGGAACCGTCGCTCACGTGTCATCTCAACCATTCGCTGTCGTGTGCAGTTTTGCCTCCGGGTAGTTGTGTTCACCATTTTCGCTCTAGTCCTGATACGCCACTTTAAGTACGGCGGCTCGCAAACAACTCCATCGGTTCAGCCCGATTTGGGAAATCGGAGAGCTCCCTTTGTTTGAGCTGAAAACAATCTCTTCTTTCTCAAAGACTGATAAATCCTCGCTTTTACCCATCACGTTCCGGAAATATTTCTACCTGTTGCTACACTCGGAACTTATATGTAAGCTATGTCCGTCTTACTAATCGCCCTGTCTTGGAAGTCACGTGAACTAAGGGTCGCTTTTGAGTTTTGGAAAGGGGTGAAACATAATTCGATGTTCACTCGTTGTGTATGTAAAGATAGTAGATTTCAAGTTAGTGTCCCGTTTCCTCATTTATGGAGGGATGATTTTTGCTTCATATGCGTTTCGGTGAGATAATTCTTGTTCAAAAGGGGACACCATGTAAGCAGGGATAGATGGTGGATATTTACAAGCTGCGAGTATTTATGTTAAAAGTAATAAAGATAATAAAAAAATGCCCCTTATTCTTTTTTTTGGTTGGATGTTTTTAACGACCACCTGTGAGCAACTCAATGGGCTATAAGCAGTCGCCCGAATCCCTTATTTAGGGTCACTGGGTCTCCAGGGAAGGGAGAGGAAGACAGTGCCAAGTAAGACTAAAAACAACATCCATGCTCCTCACCGGGATTCGGAACCCGGACCCCGTTCGGACAACGAATGATCAGAGGCCATCGCTTAGACCACTGCGGCCACCGGGGCGGCCCAAAAATTTCCCTTCGCTGTATGTTCATGTGTTTAAAAATTTTGCGGTCTTTTTTTCCGGGATAGAAAGTTTTTCACATGCCTTTCAATCAGGTCTTTCAGTATATTAGTAGGTACGGGAAAACCCAATCGTCTGGGAACATTTGTAGATTTAATGCTTCGCAGAGCCTGCATTGTTACACTAAGCGTTAGTGTGTGACACAATCTCTTTATATTTTACATAATCTCCGTTAATGGGAATGACAGCTACAGATTTCCAGTTACGGCGAAGTTGTTAGCCTTAAAAATAATGCTCTTTGCAGGGTTTCATATTTTCTCCAGTGATGTAATGGCATCTTTTATAAAGCTACTTTGAGGTTTGATATCGTAGCTAGGCTGCCATATAAAAAAAACTACCGAGCATTTTCTGTTTTATTCCCAAATTTTTGTGCATTTGACTGTCATACTTTAATTACCGCTGAATAAAATTTTTTACAATGCGATTCTATTAAAAGCTATGCAGACACCAGGAAACAAATCCACTTAAAAAAGCATTTGTCAGATTCAGAAATAAATTGTTTGAAACATATTTTGTGTTATAAATTGTTGTCTTTTATTTTGAGATGTCATCGAATATTTTAAAAAAGTATTTCTTAAATAACGATAAGTAAATTTAAGACCAGTGCTCTGAGAACATGAGCAACAAAAAATGCATCTAAAACGAAATCGTTAAGCTTTTAAAGCTATTTACAAAGCAAATGAGTAATTACTTGAAATAGAATTCAATTTTTTTAAAGATAATACTTTTTATATTCCTTTTAGCTTACAGAGGAGTCCGTTTGAGCATTTTTACGTGGAAAACTTGGCTTCGTTAATTAAGTTTTAAAGCACCTGAAGGTCTAATATACAGGGTGATCACAATTAAAGTATCCCTATTTAACGCTCTCTGGAGATATATCTAGTAGTCCAAACGCAACCAAATTAAATATGCTGATGATTCAGGGCAAGCATAAAGGCGCCAATGTCCGCAAAAAAAGAAAAAAATCCAAAAAGTCACCACCAGGGGATTCCAGGCTCTGCAACCTGCGATAATACAGACAGATTTTCCCGGATCCTATGAGGTAAATGAGTCTTTGTGGCGCTAAGAACGACAGGAGAAACGCCGTATCATTTGTATAAGGCTCACGTGCTATGGGCGACTCTATAGGATAAAACTGTCCTAGGCGTGGTCAGTGCCATTCGTATTTCATCAACCGCAATATGTATCATCTTGCCAGAACGAGCTCTTCTTGGGAAGCTGTTTTATGAAAACGCAAGCGAAGGTGCTGCCGCTGCGCTTAGAAGATTCCGACGTCGTAAGAATTTTCTCCTCGAGAGTCCATTGGCGTGATGACTCCATGTGCTCGCAGCAGAAGAATGATTGCCCATTTCGAGGAAACTGGATGTCTACGAGTTCAACCAGGGCGAGGGTGCAAACCTATAACTCCAGAAGTGGTTGTAGATATTACCACGGCACTTGTGTATTGCTCCATGGATAACGTGTACCAGGTTTCAGCGATGCACAAGCGCAGTGTCACAGGAGCTGAATGTGCCCTACACCACATTTTGGAGAGGTCCTGAGAAAGGTGTTGCATTTTTTGCCATTACAGAAGGTCAGCCACACCCAACAGTAGATTGACGGTGACAAGGACACTTGACTGATTCCTATGCATTGGCCTTCCTTGATAAAATGGAAGTGGACGATGCGTGAAAGCCATGGGAGATCTTAGACCAGGTGACGGAGGCACATTTTCACCTCAATGGAACAGTGATCACGCATAACTGTCGCATTTGGGCATTGCAAAATCTTCTATGCATTTCAACAGATTCCACTCTTGAAATGAAAGACAATAATCAGTTACGTTCGGCCGTTGAACACATTGCTCATTCACTTCAGGTTTTGCAATTAAACAATGGCGCTCCACATTGAGCAGTACCGGTTGCAACGCTAAGGTGTCACCGGTGATAAATTGCACAAGTCTCTCACTTGTGCGAATTAAATACCAGAGACAATAAAACGTCTTAACCGCAACACGTGTGTTTATTTCTGATTCAATTTTTGTGTCGTTTTCCACGTAGAGGCCGAAAATTGTTTATACTGTATTATCGCATCTTGCAGCGCCAGAAGTCTCCTCAGTGGTGACTTTTTGGAACATTTTTTTTGGAAATCTGTTAAGAATATCCTGAATTGTCATCATACCCAAATTTCGTAATTTGCATTTGGACCGCTAGATATCTCTCCATAGAGTGTTGACTAGGGATACTTTACTTGTGATCCCCAATATAACGTCCAAACAGAGGTGATTTTTTGGAAAGTTTCAGCGAGACTTTTGTTTCCAGGTGTTTCAAATGATCATCGAAGATTGCATTCATATTACATCGACCCGTTACACTACTATATGAAAATCTATCTCTTGAAGCACAAAGAAATTACTTTTTATCAAATATAAAGTCAATGATGAAATTTATTGCTACACGTGTTTTAGTATGTGTTTAGCTTAGTTGGCATTTCAAGATTTTATTTTGCTCTGATTCATGAATGTGCATGTAAACTGTTTTCTCTGGAAACTTACAAGTTCTACTCATCATCCATCTTTCTTCTCATTGTCACTGTTCGCTTTGGCACTTAAGATACAGCTCAATTCAAAGTAAAATATTTCTGTCAAAATAGCAATGAATCCAGAAAAAATAACAAGTTAAATAAAGCAGATCAATATCTCATACTGTACTTGTTGTAGCTGATGACTTACCATAATTGAACGTGCGCAGTATTAAAATCTAAAAAAAATAAATTAATAAATACACTATTTTTGCGAAAAATGTGAACTCAAAATCCTGCTGTTTTAGGGCATATTTTGGAAGCAAGTTTTTAAAACTGCTGCAATACTCTGACTACAATAATGAAATATATCTTTATTTAAAAGTAACGCAATGCGCGATTAGTTACTATTGCGGATCATGACGCTCTCCATCTTTTGAATGTAATTACTCCGGCATCACGAAGATTTCAATTCAAATATTGATACGGATTAAAGTAATCTGGTAAGATTAAATTCATATTGAAATTTTAAATACTTTCGATTAGATTTTGATTGTTTAACATCATTTGAATTCCAACACCAGATAAATATTGTTGGATTCATTTTCAAAATATCGAGAAAATCGCTTGCTCAGAAAAAATGTCGATATGTTAGCGCACAGAAAAGCGTAATAAAGATTTCTTATTTCTACCATTACTACTTTGTATATAAGATTATCGGAGAAGAGAAATTACGGTGATTTGGTTCTTTTCATTCCGTTAAACTTACTGAAGCTGATTTAGGTTAAATATATTTTCCTCAAGTCCCAGAGAAGTATGCATGGCACTTTTCAGCTGTTTCGTTTGCTTTGAGAATTCATGGCAAAAAAATACAATAAATTTGAAATGAACTTTCTAAGCAGTTGTACGAATTCTGCATTCAGGAATTAGGTAAAATTATATATTTTGATATCATTACTGTCACCCTAAAAACTACATTTCAGTTTAAATTCAGAAATTTTTCAGGAAAAATAAAGTAAGTTGGAACAGATATTTCACTTTGATAGGTTTGTTCAACCGTTTAAAGGTAAGTTGCACATATTTTTCTAGTAATCAGCTTTGATTACTAAATCACTTCTAAATTATTTTATATACGGTAATCTCAAAAACCATTTAACGTAAATTCACCAAAATAAAAATTTAGGTAACCATTCTTGCTCTCGGAACTGTTGCAGTTAACCTCATGCAACACATCCTGTTTTCTTCTCTTTTTATTTCTTTTTTGATTGAAGGTTTAACGACCACCCTGAGCAACTCAATGGGCTATAAGTACTCGCCCATCCCTGTTTTAGGGACCCCACTGGTTCGGGAAGGGGGATAGCCAGCGCCGTAAGACAAAAAACAAAATCCATGCCTCACCGGTATTTGAACCCGCCCCATCTCGGACGAATGATCAGAAGCCATCGCTCACACTATTGCTCCACAGGGGCAGCATCTGGTTTATAACAATTTCAATAGATCCAATGAAACATTTTGCGAGCAAAATAAAACTTTCGGAAAGAAAGTGTGTTTCTTTTTGTCTGCCAGAGTGCGAAGCATTTTGGCCATATCCAATTTTTGCTAAGCCATAAATGCTACAATTTTTTCAGACGTATCCTATCTTCTGAGCTTAAGTGGTTCAGTTTTTGGAATCAAAAAGCCGTTCTTAACTTTCTGCGTATTCTTCAGGTGTATCGTGGGGTAATCCTGACAAGTACAGGGTGGTCTGGATACGTGATTCCGAAAGAACACCAGGACCATATTTTCTATCTTCAAAAAATACGGTCATTATGCTTTTTTAAACCGTATATCTATGGAGTCAGTGATGAATCAGTGAAAAGCACGTTTTTAACATAAAAATGTACTGAATTGGAAAGAGGTGCAACAAACAACGGTTTTTGTAATAGCTTTTTTCACGGTATTCAATAGTTTTGTACCCACGCTTCTGCAAGGTGTTTACCCCCAGAGCGGTGCCATTCCTCCCACTTAGCCATTTGAATAACTCTTTACGTCTGCGTTTGAACCAGTTCAAATAAACACACCATCCAGCAGGTAGAACATTCCTGATTGCCCAACTACTGGGTAACAATCAGAAGTGGAAATTGTTTTGGTTGTATCCGAGTTGTAGCGGGAGTTAGTTATTTTCGGAAGAAGCACTGCCACCATGCCGCCCCGGTGGCGCAGTGGTCTAAGCGATGGCCTCTGATCATTCGTCCAAAAGGGGTCCGGGTTCGAGATTCCGGTGAGGCACATGGATGGATGTGTCGTTTTGTCTAACGGCACTGACTCTGCCTCCCTTCCCTGGAACCAGTGGCCCTAAATTAAGGACGGGCGACTGCTTATAGCCCATTGAGCTTCTCACGGTGGTCGTTAAACCTCAAATCAAAAAAAAAAAAAAGCACTACATGAGCCACAGAGGGAAGGAAACGCCTATTTTTTTTCGAATAATGCCAAAAATCATTTACTCAGTTCATTTTAAATCAAATCAAGCTAATGAAAATACGTTCCGCAGTGCTCTATGCGGTGGCCTCTACTCATTCGTCCGAAAGGGGTCCGGGTTTGAATTCCGTGGAGGGCATGGATGTTGTGTTTGTCTTGTGTCACTGGTTCTCTCCCTTCCCTGGAACAAGTGATCCTAAATTAGGGGACGGGCGACTGCTTATATCCCATTGAGTGGCTCACGGTGGTCGTTAAACCTCCAATAAAAAAAATACATTCCGATATGGTATCGTTGCAAACCGGTGCAAGCTTGAAATTGAACACCAGGTATGTCCACCCAGGCTCACAGCATTAAATTTTTCCGAAAGCGGATGTGCTGCGTGTCAAGAAATCGTGATTCATCCGAGGAAATCGACGGGTGCGAAATGTCCGGTTTGCGCAAGCAGATGCAATGTAAATCGCAGTGATGTATCTAATTTAAAAGAAAACGTTGCGTTCGTATTATTGAATAGTTCTTAGCACACTAGGAATGTGTCATTGATCTTGAGTCATACTGAGCTCATAACATATACCCCACGCAATCATATGTAGGAATTCTGAGTAAGTGCAAAAATTCAGCGCAGAAAAGATTATTAATTTTAAATTTTTTACTGCTGTTGGTTATTGGATTTGTTTCAGCAGCTGTGATCACTGCGCCCGATACTGCGACAAGGAGTATTGCCAAACATTCCTTCCTCTTCAAGCTTATGTCACAAAACCACAAAGATCATGTACCATGTTTTCTCGCCTGGTTTGACAGCACTACGTTTACATAAGATCTTGATTAAAATTTCGGTTTCTTATGGTACTTTGAGCCAAGAATTGAGCAAAAAAAAAAAAATCCTCTTTCGTGTCCATATTGCCCAATGCGGTAAATATTCAGTGAGAATTTCCGAAAGGCAAATCTAAATTATGAACTCTAATGAAATATCAAATTCTGATCTTCCTAGATTAAATCTTTATTTCAACTTAATAATAATTGTGCTCCTTCATAACAGGCGGAACTGAAAAATAAAATCCCAAACGATTTATTTTTAATTCTTGTCGTCTTACTTCATTTGCCAAATCCTGAACCTCTATTTTGTGGAAATAGACAAACTAATTAATATAGTAATAAGAAACTTTTTTCACGTTTGAAGCTGTTTTTTGATTCCAAGCGTTGGAGGTCATTCTTTTACATTAAAATTATGAGTGTTGTATCACTTATGGTAAAAACCAAACATATATGTTTGACAAACTTTGGGTATAATATCCGTTGAGTTTATTTAGATAAAACAATTGATATTGCAATGCTTTCGCTCACCAAAAGTGGGAGCTTTTAGCTTCTTGATTATTTTTCATATGCTTAACGTTTAAAATTGTGTCCGCTTATAGTTTTTGTATCAACTTTGCATATTCATGGCAGCTAACAGTATTTAATTTTAAAAGTTTATTTCTTTGAGTGAAATGTATTGGTGATTTTTAAAGAACCCTCACAAGGTCTGGTAACTTGACATGGTGTGAGGGCTCAGCTGAGTTACACCTGCGAAATCCAAATAGTTTCAATACGTGTGAGTGAAGCATTATTTGCATGTAGCAAGTAATACTATATAACCCCCATGTAATGTCAATGTGCTAGTGGAATTTTTTCTGCCATTCTTGGTGTTTGAGGCAACGCTTCTTGATTTTGCCCTCTGTACCGTTGGACACTCCCTGTTTGTATTGGTCGTCGCACTTGCCTTTGTTGGAGCTCCGTAAAAAGGTGTGTGTGAATTCGTGTATATTTGACTCCCCGTAAGCATAAATTCTTAATTTTGTTTGGCTATATCACTTGGTACCTTAGCAAGTGGTTTCTTTTGTACTTTCTTTCATACTTTCATAAAATCTAGTTTAATTCCTTTTTCAACTGCAAATTGTGCAGACACTGTCCGAAATTAGTATCCACGCCATGAAAACTGGGCATACCAAAGTTCCAGTAACCACCCCACAAATTTTTGCATTCTTTTATTTCCCTTCAACTTAGCTGTGCAGACACTGTCCGCAGCTATTTTATTTATATATTTTACTGGGCAGACATTAGTCTCCAGTATTTTGGAACATAAAAAAGGAATTATCGTACTTATATAAGGACGCCATGGTAAAACATTCATAGAATAAAAAAGGGTCCTTTTTCAGGGTCGTATTCAGCAGGAAAATTTTCGAAAAGGATACCGGTTTTACAATTGGGCGTTGAAAATAAAATTTAAGTTACTTTTTACAAAATTTTCAAAAATTCCTT